>PVJN01022810.1:0-32966 GCA_004026805.1 Lasiurus borealis | reverse complement strand
TCAACAATTATTTCTTGTATGAGAAAAATAGAATTTTCCAGAGTGAATTTTCATGAATCAACTTATTCTTATTCTTAGTATTTCATTTTCATTTTTAAATGTAAAATGTTATTATTGACTTTATTAACAATTATTTCTTGGGCAAAAAATTAGAATTTTCAGATGCGACTTTTGTTAATCAATTGGTTATCATAGCTTTGCATTTCATTTTCCTACTTATACTATGAGACCATTGGTTTCTTTTCACTGCCTTTGTTGCTATGGTCACCTTCTATGTTTGGGGTGGGTCAGAGGTCAGAGCTGAGTTAGAGCCAGGACAACCTGGGACAGGTTCCAATCCGCCCCTCGCTGGCTGCCTGGATTGGAACAAATTTCTTAATCTCCCCATACCTCAGTTTTTTCACCTAAAAATGTCAGCAATACTAGTTCTTACTTCATAGGATTTTTATGAGAATTTTATAAGTTAGTATTTATAAAGCACTTATAATGGTGCCTAGAACATGCTAAGTGCTATGCATGTTTTTGGAGTTAGTCTTTGACAAGTGGTACTTATTTTCCTTTTAGAGTGGCAATGCAGTTTCCTTTGGCATAATACTTTAAATTAAAACACACTGATCCTGTAAAAGAGAAATATTAATAAATAAGAGCACAAGTCTCGGAGCACTGTGGCTGGGATTGTGATGCTAGTAAGCAGTTATCCAAGTGTGGACTCACTGTCCCTGGAATGGCGGGTGGCTTCCTTATAAATCAGGCTGTAGATCTGTTTTGGAGTTGGTGTAAACCAATCAACAATGAATGAATGCCCTTTCCTGAGAGTAAGTATACTATTTTGCCCTGGCACTGTTGGAACAAAACCAGCCTAAGACTGATACTCCAAGAGGTTGGTTTCTAACAAGCTGAAATATAAAAGCCTAAAGAGGGCCCAACTATGACCTGTTTACTGGGTTGCTAACAGTTAAACCCCTGGGGCAGAGGAGGAGCCTTGCCCAAGGGAGGCTCCCTGCTGGGAGAGCAGAGGGACACCTGTATGTGTGAATGGAAGAGTGGGAGGAGGGGAATGTGTTCTTTTTGTTAACCCCTTTGTGGAGGCAGAAAAGCTGTTTCTCTCTAATAAAGCTCTAATTGGTTAGAGTGCTCATTGTTTGGCCTCCTTTGTAATCTTATGACTTATAATGTCTGCACTACTCTTTCTAGTATTAATTAGTCTCATGTGACCTCACTCACTGGAGTGTCCTCCACAAGTTTGTTGTTCTTCCATTAATCTTGGTGAGGCTTTTGTTTCTTGAACCACCTGCAGACATTCAGGGAAAGGTTAAGGTACTTTCTCTTTATGAGAAAGCAAAAAAAAATGTAGTGGAGACCTTACTTAAAAAAAAATCAATTCATGCCTTGCTATGATATAAGGATGTGTGTGTAGATAAGAGGTAAGTTTTACTGTTTCATGGCCCTTATCCTACATAATAAAGAGCTAATATGCTAATTAGACCAGAAGGTGAAACAACTTTCTGGAATGACCTTCTTGAATGACCAGTGGGTGGGGAAGTTGGGTTGTGAGGCCGTGGCTGAGAAGGCCTACCCTTGCATGAATTTTGTGCATCAGGCCTCTAGTAAATCATAAGAGAAATTATACATTCAGCAAACTCCCAAAATTGTTCCTGAGCCTTTCTAAGAAATGTAGGTGAGTCTTTGAATTGGGATATAGTAGTGTTTCATTGTTAATTTTACAAAATGCCAATAATCAATCTTCCATGCCTTTTAAGATATGCTTATATATTTATTATGTAAGGCTATTAATTTTTAATGAATGTTTCTAGATTTTAAGTGCACAAAATTATAAACTACTAAGAGCATGTGTAATTTTTGGAAGCTGGAAAACAGTAGCGTAGAGTTATTTGTGTATGCTTTGTTCTGCTAAACTTATTATTATCAGGCAATGAAATAACATGCCATATTTTTATAAACTGTTTAACAATAGTTATTAGAAGCAATTCCCCACAAAGCCAAATAGAAAATAGTTTGTTTTTTTTTCAAATGTTTGCTTTGGAAATGAAAACACCAAATATTTCTGTATGCAAAATTACTTGTGCAACATGGAAATTTTGATTTAAAAGGGCATTTTCTCTATGTAGCCCAGTGGTAACATATATTTTCAAGATTCTAAGTACACACTCAGGAAACATTCATAAATCAGTAGTTATCTGGCATGATAATATGTTACTCACCATGGCCTTAGGGAAATCACTTCATATTTCTTTTTTGTTGTTGTTTCTTTTGTTAAGATTAAAAAAAATTTTTTTAGAGAAAGAGAGACAAGGAAGAGGGAGAGAGAAACATCCACTGGCTTCCTCCTGCACACCTCCTACCTAGGATGGAGCCTGCAACTTGGGCATGTGTCCTAACTGGGAATCAAACTGGTAATCTTTTGGTACATGGGGTGGTACTCCAACCAACTGAGCCACACCAGCTAGGACCACATTTGTTTTCTAGTTGTCTTTGAAGAAATAGAGATCATGATGTTTTATTACACAAACTCTTTGAAGCTCTTTGGGATGAAGAGTATGATACTTTTTCATTTTTTTAACATTATAATATTTATAAATTATTAAATAAAAGCTTTGAGTTAGGCCAGTTAGTTATGTTGAAACTAGAGGCCCAGTGCATGGTTTTGAGCACCAGTGGGGTCCCTCGGCCTGGCCTGTGGGGATCAGGCTCTCCAACATCCCCTGAGGGGTCCTGGATTACGAGAGGGTCACTATGGGGTGACACACCCTGGAATTGGACTCCCTTCTCTCTAGTTCTGGGTGGATCACCTGAGAACCGCAGCTATCATGTCACTGCAGCTCAGCAGCTCCTGCATTGAGTGTTTGTCCCCTGATGGTCAGGGTGCATCATAGCTACTGGTCAGAGCATCTGTCCCCTGGTGATCATTGCATGTCATAGCTATTGATTGGATGGTCAGATGGTTGTTTAGGCTTTTATATATATAGATAATTACAAATTTGGAGATATGATTGGTATGTCTTTGGGATACAATATTTTCATGTCCTTTCTACCCATCTGTACCCAGGTATTGGGAATAAAATCTTTTTTGATACATTATGGCCTAATGTCACAGGTACACAATCCCAGCCCATTCATTTGGTACTGAAACTCAGGAAGGTCTAGTAAGGGGTTCAGTAAGAGCCATTACAGAGTTCTAGCAACTGGGCACTTGGCACTCAAAGAGACCATGATCTTCTGGCTCCCGGGCTTTCCTTGTGTCTGGGGAAGTCCCTCCCTACCCCCAAGCCATGCTCCTGCATGGCTCAGCTTCTGCTGAACATGTGACACTCACTTGGGCCCCCCTAGCCTTCCACCAGACTGGTCTGGGTCATGCCTGTGACTGGATAGTGGACCTCTCCTCGCCTTGCCTCCTCCTGCATCAACACTTGAAAGTCTTACTAAGTCCCTTGGAGGTTTCCAGAAGATTCTTGAGTAACCTTATAATTGTGATTTTAAACTCTAAATCCAATAGTTCACTTTCTTCCATTCCTTTCATTTGTGATATGTTTCTTCATCTCTGCATTTGGCTGCTTCCCTGTGTTTGTTTCTATGTATTGGATACAGCTGCTAAATCTCCTTAAGTTGACAGAGTGGCCTTGTATAGTAGATGTTTTATAGGGCCAAGTGGCCTAGCCCCTATAGTCACCTGAGATGCACTCCTTTGTGGGCTAGTGCACAGTCTTATTGTAGTTGAGACTTGATTGCTATTGGTGTCATTGGGATAAAATGACCTCTAGACCAATTGGCTCTGAGGATCAGCTATGACTACAGTGGAGAGCTGCTGCGTAGGAGACACTCTAATGGAGCAAGACTTGCTTTAGTGGGGCTTTGGTGCTCACTGAGTCTGTCCATTGAGTGTGTTGCTTAAGGATATGAAGAGTTGTAATCTGGTATAGTCTCCCACTGACCACTAGGTACACTGGCTCTTGTGTCTCCAGGGAAGTGCAAAGTCAGCCACTGCCTGGGACTAGCCAGCATGAGTTACAGAGATATCTGCAGATTCCTTCCTTTTGCATTGGGTTTGAAAGTGCCCAGACAAGGCCTAACTGTGAAATAATGCAGGCTGGTACTGGTGCTGGGTCTTGGGCCTTTTATTGGTAGGTTTGAGGTTCTCTGACCCAGCTGCAACTTGTTTGACAGGTTTTAGCCTAAGAAAGGACGGGCCATTCATATACAAAACCAGCAGAGCACAGCTTGAGTACGGTTGTAAATTGGGTGGGGTGGGGGTTGTAAATTGAGTGGGGAGGGATCTCAGAAAATCACCAGGGTGGAGCAAAGAGAAATGACTGCCAGTCAGGCCTTTGACCAACCAGGGAGGTCCCAGCATGGGAGCAATGACAGCTGCTAGCACTTCCATCTGGAACAAAGTCATCCTTGAATTCCTGCCCCAAAGTCAGACAGTCCAGTTTCTCCTTGTATGTGTCTGGGTACCCCAGAGCCTTGCCCAGCTCAGAGGAATCATAACATTAGAAGTTCCGTTCATGGTGCTGGCCTTTTAAGAGGAGCAGCTGAGTCTCCAGCAGCCTTTGTGTCACTGAGCCTCAGTCCGCACTAGTTTTTACAGCCCATAGTTCTGACTGTTCATAGGAACTTCTTTTCCCAGCTCTGGGACCCTTCGTTGGAGGTCGGGTGTGGGGCTGGGAAGCCTTGCTCCTCTGGGAGGTCTCCACAGAGATGATCTCCCTCCTGGTTAAAAAAGTGGTACACGAGGGTGCCAGATCAGCCTATTCTGTGCCTCCTACCAATTTCAGTGTGCATTCTTCTTTACTTCTCTAGTTGTAGGACTTCATTCAGTGAGCTTTCCGGTGGTTCTGGATGATCATTGTTCTACATTTTAGTTGTAATTTTGATGTGGTTATGGGAGGCAGTGAGTGCAGATGTTTGCCTACACTGCCATCTTGGTTTCAAGGCAACTGATCTTTTTGTGCATTTTAAAATGTATTTTCATCACTCAGTTTAAAAAAAATAGCTTTACATAAGCTTTATGGAAGTGGTGTACTCACGGCTACTCCTCAGTGAGGGTTGGAATTGGAAGGTACTTGGAGTTTCAGTTCTATCATTCTGTAGATAAGAAAACTGAGGTCTAAAGAGGTTCGGGGGTGAGGGGGGGAGACTGGCAAAAGAACACAACTAGTCAGTAATAAGATATTTTAATGTGCAAGGTGGGAGCAGGACTTTCTAAAGTAATTTTTCCTACTTGACCCATATCCCCTGTCTCATTCTGTGCCAGCTGCCAATGCCACTTCCCAGGAGGAGTCTGGCTAGCTGGCCTGCACTGGAAATAACTAAACCAGATCAATAGAGCACCTGGGAGAGAGGGAACATGAATGAGCCTACCTGAGGCAGCGAGTGTCTGTCCTCCCCAGCACACGCGACAGAACATAGGTCTGTGGGGCTCTGGTTAAGCCCTGGGTCTTCTGAATGTCAGGTTGACAACCTCTTAAAAACAGTTTATGAAAAAAAAAAAAAAGAAAAAAAAGGAAAAAAACAGTCTCCAAGAGGTTACAGCAAGATATTTTGCATGGACATTTGGGCTTGGTTCGAAAAGCCTTTCTATGCAGCAAAGAGTCATGAGATTAGAAAGTATGAGGTGATTTGCGTACATGCGAGTGCAAATGAATGTGCTTTAGCTGAGCAGCCAGAGCACATTCACCTTGTCGGTGTTGATAAAGTTGTTAATATGTAATATCACTCATGTCGTCGGAGATTCCTGTGAAACTGAGTATTTCATCAACATCAGATAATATTTACTGAGTCGTGTGTGCAAGGGCATGGGTGATGTGTGAGCGTCTCAGCTTGGTATTTAACTGCTTCATTGGTCCCCTTCCATCTGCGATGGCCAGGAGCAGCTGTTCGTCTGCTTATTTCATTCTGCACACGTGGTGCTTTAGAAGCACACTATTTAGATACCTCTGAAAAGGGGTTAATAGCTGAAATTTATAAGGAGCTCATATACCAAAAAACGAACAATCCAATTAAAAATGGGCAGAGGACCTCAATAGACAGTTCCCTAAAGAGGACATACAGATAGCCAATAGACACATGAAAAGATGCTCAGTGTCACTAATCATCAGAGAGATGCAAATTAAAACCACAACGAGATAACACCTCACACCTGTCAGAATGGCTATTATCAATAAATCAACAAACAAGTGTGGGTGAGGAGAAAGAGGAACCTTAGTAAACTCTTACTGGGAATGCTGATTGGTGCAGACATTGTGGAAAACAGAATGGAAGGTTCTCAAACAATTAACAATGGAACTGCCTTAGGACCCAGATATCTCACTTCTGGGGATATATCTGAAGAAACCCAAAACACTAATTTGGAAGGATATATGCATATCTGTGTTCATTTACAGTGTTTTTGTGTTTTTTACATAGCCAAAATAGGGAAGCAATTCAGGTGCCCATCAACAGACAAGTGAATTAAAAAGCAGTAGTAAATAAATACAATGGATTATTACTTGGTCATAAAAAAGATTGAAATCTTACCATTTTCTACAGCATGGATGGACCTAGAGGGCATTATGCTCAGTGAAATTATTCAGTCAAAGAAATGCAAATACCATATGATTTCACTCATATGTGGAATCTAAACAACAAAATAAAGAATAAATAACATTGAAACAGGCTCATAGATTCAGAGACTAGATTGCCAGAGAGAAGAGGAAATTGGGGGACTAGGTGAAAAAGGTAAAGGGATTAAGAAGTACAAATGGAGCTTTAGCTGGTTTGGCTCAGTGGATAGAGCTTCAGCCTATGGAGTGAAGGGTCCCAGGTTCAATTCCAGTCAAAGGCACATGCCTGGGTTGTGGGCTTGATCCCCAGTGGGGGGCATGCAGAGGCAGCTGATTAATGATTCTCCCATCATTGATGTCTCTATCTCTCGCTCCCTCTCCCTTCCTCTCTAAAATCAATTTAAAATATATGCATTTAAACAGTATAAATTGTTACAAAATAGTCAGGAGATATAAAGTACAACATAGGGGATATAGTCAATAATAGTATAATAATTATGTATGGTGTCAGGTGTTACTAGATATATCAGGGGAATACTTTGTATATCTATGCTGTGCACCTGAAACTAATAGAAAATAATATTGAATGTAAACTGTGATCGAAAAATAAAAAAATAATAAAAGCAATTAAAAAATAGAATGACACTATTTACCTCAAAATTTGAAAAATATATTTTGGAGGAAGAATCAAAATTCAGTTTTGCTTTGTTTTTTTTTTGCAAGCTGAGATGCTCCTTTCAGTACCTCCTCAGTTCCTAATGTTTTTGTTTATGAGTTTTGCTATGTTCCCTTGATTCAATTAGAAGAAACAAGTGGTATAGATAGAAATGCATTATCTTCATTTTACTTGATAATACTTCTAATTGTTTGTAACTTTGTAAAAATGTTGTATAAAGTTAAAATTCATAGATCAGCATTGGTAGCAGTTTATTCTGTAGCTGAGGTGATCAAGCAAAAATTTGTGAACCTGATGAAAATAACAAATAATGGCTATTTATCAGAAATGACAATCTACAATTGGAGGGTGGGGGAGGAGAGGGAGGAGAATTCTTACTCTGCAGAAAAGAAAGTTAAAGATTTTGATTAAATTTATGTTATTTATTTCATTGCAGAAAAATTTTAATACTGTAATTTATATATCACTTTCATTCATTTGGCTCTATTTAGAAATCAGCCTCACATTTCCTGTGTTCTTCTATCAGAGGTGAGATTTGGTATTTTCCATATAGTGGTTGTAGTTCTTGGATTTCTGGGTGTTTCCCTGTAGCTGATATTTCTGACTGACTTTATAATGCTGTATCATGGATGATATGGATGATCACACAGCCAGATTAGTTAAGTGATTTGAATGTGTAAAGCAGGCCAGAAGGACTTCATTGTGGTCAGTTGGGCGGTTGCGAGTAAACACAGTGGCAAGCCCTTGAATCTTTTCTTCTTCCTTTTACACTCATTGGGGCCTCAGTGAATGGAGTCTTCAGTTTCTTTCAGATTTTCAAAGAGAAATTTGAGGGCAGAGTGTACATATGGAAGCCATAAACAAAGCAGAAAAATTTATTTGCCAAAATTTTTCGATTTTTCTATGATCTGAAAGAGAAAATTTGAGAACAGTTTCTTCTCTCCTGCTAAGTCCTTGTTCAGGGCATTCCATTTCCTGGCAGTCTAAGAATGGCTACTGGCACATGCAGTGCAGCAAATTGCCTTATCTTTGAGTGTATTACCCTAGTGCTGCCTCACAGATAGGTTTTCTTACTTCTGTGCAAGTGTGCATGGAGACACGCAGGGATAGACAGGGATAAAAGATACCATATGCTATGCAGAGTGATACAAATTACAAGAACATACTGTAAAGCACAGATGCATCTAGAAAAACATAATTACACAATTTTAAGATGTTAAACAATTTTATCAAGTGACAACTTATAACTTCAGGAAAACAAGGGGTGGCAGATTTTGATAGAAAACATCACTCTACTCATTCATTTCTCACAGGTTCCTGCCGTGTTTGTGCAGTTCCATTACAGCTTCATGGCCCCTTTGGTCTGAAGTGACTTGTGAGCTAAGAGACATATTTTCAGCCCCACTTATGGAAGGCAGGGGAATTTGGGACTGCACTTTGTAAATTAGTTTCTACACTTATTAAATGGAACTTTGGGGTATGGGCACAAATGAAGGCAAAAACGAGTGAGGTGAGATTTTCAGCCAGATATATTTATAATTAACTAGAGGCACTGGTGGATTTGTGCACCGGTGAGATCCCTCAGCCTGGCATGCAGGGATTGGGCCAAAACTGGCTTTCTGACATCCCCCAAGGGGTCCTGGATTGTGAGAGGAAAGTTCTTGGGTGATGCGCCCTGGAATTGGGCTCCCTCCTCTCTAGTTCCAGGTGCGTCACCCGAGAACCAGAGCTACCAACTCACCACAGCTCAGTAGCTCCTGCATTGAACATCTGCCCCTTGGTGGTCAGTGTGCATCATAGCTACCAGTCAGATGATAGAATGGTCGGATGGTCACTTAGGCTTTTATATCTATACTAGAGGCCTGGTGCATGAAATCTGTGCATGGGAGGGGGAGGGTCCCCTTAGCCCAGCCTGCACCCTCTCCAATCCAGGACCCCTTGGTAGATGTCTGACTGCCTGTTGGACATCCCTCTAACTATTTTGGACTGCTGGCTCCTAACCACTCACCTGGCTGCCTGCCTGATTGCCCCTGACTGTCCCCCCATCAGCCTGATTACCCCGAACTGCCTCTGCCTGCTGGCGTGATCTCCCCCAACTCTCCCCCCACTCCCCACTGGCCTGGTTGCCCCACACAGCCCTCTGTTCAGTCATTTGGTCATTCCTCACTAACCCCCCTGCCAGTCTGGTTGCCCATCCAGCCTGCTGCTCAGTCATGTGGTTGTCCCTCACTAACCCCCCTGCCAGCCTGGTCGCCCCACACAGCCTGTTCAGTCATCTGTTTGATTGTTTCGGTTGCAATGGTCGCTTAGACTTTTATATATAGAGATATAGAAAAGGTTAATATACTAAGTGGCCCTCCTACCCTCTGGCAGGTCCCTATGATGTGCATTGACCACTAGGGGGCAGATGTGCAACGCAGGAGCTGCCAAGCTGCAGTGACTAGGCAGTGGTGGTTCTCGGGTGATGCACCCTGAAAACAGAAAGGATGGAGCCCGATTCCTCATGAGGCCACATGATTTCACCTTTGGCTGTGGGTTATATTATTGCTGGGGCATTTTCAGCCCCAAATCTGGTTTACTGCACTCTTGTGCTTTCATTCCACACCCTGTCCGACAGCAACTTTGCAGAGTATACTCTCGCATTCTGGGACCCCTTGGGGGATGTTGGAGAGCCAGTTTTGGCCTGATCCTCGCTGGCCAGGCCGAGGGACCCCAACTGCCGGAGGCACCCTGCTCACTCTGCAGACACCGAGGAGGGGCTGCAGGAGGTTGGCTCCAGGGTGTGTTTGGCCCATCCTGCCCAGTCCCACCCCACCAGCCACCTCTAATTAATTTCCTTTCAATGTGCGTGAATCATGCACTGGATCACTAGTATATAAGTAAGTGCAGAGCCAGGGGAAAAAATCTGACTGAGTAGACTCAGAGGCATTAAAGTTCGGAGGAAAGTCACTAGAAACATATGAGGTAAATTTATATTCTCCAAAAGAATCTATCCACACTATAAAAGCTGTCAGAGGCCAGGAAATAACCCTGGAATGGAGTGTGAGACATGGTGGGGCCTGTGAAGCATCCACAGGGGGTAAAAGCCTGATTTGAAATTTAACATTGGCCAGTGAAGTTTTGAGCATGTGAAATTTTGAGGATGCCTATTCGTTACATTAAGAAATATGAAGTGAAGAAATCCTAGCTTCCGAGTGTACGGGACAAAAGAAAGACTTTTGCCTATTAGGCCTTCTTGTGGTTTTAAGTGCACCAAGAAAGACAAAATTGGTATCCTATACCATGACCTGTGGGGTCCTGAAAGTTCCGAGCTTTTACTGAATTACAGAACACACCAGAATCCATCTTTATTTCTTGCCATGGAAAAAGGCACCTGTCAGATTTCACTTGATGGTCCTTGCACAACACTTGTGTGCATAAAACCCCACCGTACTGGCTCTGCCCCTGCACCAGAGTCTCCGCTCAGGGTACTTGGAGGGTTCACAAGGACGAGAGAAGTTAGGAAGTGGAAAAATAACCCATGAGGTTAAGCCATGCCCTTGCCTTTGCTCCCACCCCTCAGAATATTTGGTTTTATACTTTGTTTTTCTGGCAACCTTGATCATTGGTTATGAGAAGGCCCTTATCTCAATGATAACAATTAACTAGGAAATACCATCTTTCTGCTTCTTAATTGCAAAAGCGAAACAAGCCATGCCCAACAACTCCCTCCCTCTCTCCCCCCACTGCCACCCCCTCACCCCACCATCCCTTAAATGCTGTAAGTTGGCCAACAATCACCCTGCACGGCAATCCACGGCAATCCACCAAACAGGTGTCCTGCCTTTTAGCCTTCGCACCGCCACTACTTGTCAGGCGGGAAGAGCCACCTGACCCGGAGCCCTTCCCTCGGAATTGCATTCTGAAGCGTACTTCTGTGCTGCCCCGAGAGGCATTTTAACAGGCGGCTCACTCAGTAGTGCCGGCTTCCGTTTCATGTTCCAGCTATCACCTGGGACCTCGCTCTCATGTCTCTAGAACAGAGCACTGGGTTGGTATTTTAACAGTTTAATTTTTGTTTCTGTGGGGGTTTTTTTGTTGTACTTTCTCTTCTAGGTTCAGAACAGGGGCCCTTGACAAAGAAGGCAGATGGTGTTTTTAAATGATTAATGCAAAGCATCCGTAAAATTTTGAAAATATGACTGCTCTTTTCCAAAGAATATTCATCCTCACGCTATAAAAAAATTGTGCTCAAAATCCATTTAAAACCTGAAGTACATCGGTCTTATAAAGAAAGGGACAGAAAATTAATATTTATTTCTTCCAAAGCACTGTTATGGAACCTCTAAGCCACCGACAATGTTGGACCCAGTGTGAAAAGCCCTGTGGTTGGTGATGATGGGGCCCCTCCAGCACTGACTTGGTTTTTCTGGTTGACTGCCAGCCCCTGTGGTTCTGTGCAGCCTTTGTTCAGAGATGCCGGAATGAGAATGCACAAAGTCGCCTTCCACATGAGAAAGGCAGGTTGCCATTCCCTACCTGCTAAAAGCAATAGGTACATGATGGATGGGTGACATTGAAACTCTGGAATTCGTTTAAAGCGTTTGGGTTGATTGCATCTGCACAGATTCAGAACCCAATCTTGCATTTCTGTGGAGGAAGGAGTGTTTCACATCCTGGCAGGTTCTGCTCTGTGCCTTGGCTGGGATTCCATCTACTTGGAAAGTCACCTTTTTCTAAAGCACTGTGTTCCATCTACTTCAGTGGTTCTCAACAGTTACGAAGTAGCAACGAAAATACTTTTATGGTTGGGGGTCACCACAACATGAAGAACTGCATTAAAGGGACGTGGCATTAGGAAGGTTGAGAACCACTGATCTACTTGGAAAGTCACCTTTTTCTAAAGCACCTGGTGGCCCTTTGCTCCTACTCTCAGTGCATAACAACTGGCCTGCTTCAGTGTGGCTAGGAAAACACTTATACCCGCCCCCCACATCCAACCCCATTGTCCAGCATTTAAGACCTTTGTTGACTGTAAGTTCTCAAACTTTTAGAAATTTTATTCAACTTTCTGTCAAACAAATTGGCACATACACGTATCCAACATTAATTTAATATTTACTATATGAAAAGATTTTTTTTTAAGTTTCCCTTGTAAATTATTAGGCAACTCATTTAATTCATGGTTGAGAATGATTTCTTGGCAATCATACGTATTCTGGAATTCTTGCAATATGAGATAATCTGACCAATTAATTATTTCCAAATATAATGACATTTTAATGACTATTAATTTTAACAATTAGTGCTGTTGACACAATGTTACATTTTCCAGACATTTAATTAAACATTTGTGAATACTGATTTAGCAGTTCTCTTATTTGGGAGGCAATAAATCTCCCCCCAACTTTCAAACATTTTGATAGGCTTTAAAAATGCCTTTGTCTGTGGCTCCCAATGCAGAATGGGCTCTGTCGGCAATAGCCTCCCTTTCCTTGCTCCTGGAGGGGGTGATCTTTACCTCCCCTGTGAGGTCTTTCTGAATCTCCACTTCCAACCCCTGGTTGAATCCTTTTCTAGGATCAGTGACAGCATGAACATCGACTCCTTTCCAGGGCATCTGCACCTTTATCCACACGTGTGTTTGCCCTTCAGTCTTCCAAAGACATCAGGTAACAATAGTGCCGCATTCGTACATTTCCCCTGACTAGATTTTTCTGCCTTGAGTAAGGACATGTTTAGAAAATAGATGTCCTGGTCCACTTGTAACCGTAGTTCCACCACATCACATACTCCCTGAGGTCAAGGGTACAGTCTGTCACCAATGTCCAGAATAGTGCCTGGCACATAGTAGACACTCAATGCATTTGTTTTAGATTTGTACATATTTAAATAACTTTATAATAAAAATAAGAGTGCTGAGAATTTCCAATCTTTAATTTTTCTTCTTAAAAATGGTTCCAAGTTTGAGAATCACTGCTTTAAAGAAAATAGCTTCAAAGCTATACTACTCTGCTCACCCATGGGACTAACCTTTAGGGTTGGGCAGAACGCTCAGCTCCGACAAGGGCGGCCTCAAACCTCCTCCCTGTTTTTAGAAAGGGGTCTTTGCAAGAGTCTTGCATAACTGGAGGTCCTTTGGCTTTCCTTGCTCTAAATCAAAGGTTCATCTGCCTCAAAGAAAAATGAAGTGTGAACACTTTCCTAAAGTGGCATAAAAATACTTACTATTTTTAAATGGTTCATTTCCCAGTTTTTACCCATGTAGGGCTTTAAAAATTCTGGAAGTCAGTAGCAGCTTCCTGACTTAATAAAAAAGCAATTCCTGAAGGGAGAGGTGAGCTTATGTTAGGAAGGGCCTGGAGGACTTTTCATTAATTTCAAATACTTATGCTGAGAATGACTGTTCTGTAAATAAGCAGTGAATGTGTAGTTTCCCCACTTCATGTCCAAGAGGACTGATGTCTAAATATTAGTTTGAGTTTACTTGGAACATAATGCTTTAGATAAATCAACTCACACAAGACTAACCGAGATGGATCTTAAAACCACAGGGCGGGGAGACCAAAAGGTGTGTGTTTTACGTGGCCATTGCTATGATGACATAACATCCCAAGCCTAGTAGTTCAAAACAACAATTCAAATCAAAGATCTTAGCTTCCATCCTTAAGAACTTAACAAAGGAAGAGGGCATAGAGGGGATAAATGGTCTTGGAAAACATAAAGTAAAAGAAGTACCAGAAGGAGAAAATGAAATCAAAGTAAACAGAAAGAAGGAAAATATACAATTAGAGCAGAAGTCAAAGGCATAGAAAACAGAGCAGCTGCCAGAAAAGTTCCCTAACCATTAAAAAAAAGTGGATAAGCAGAGGGAGAAAGAGGAAGGGGGCCACTACATTCATCACTTTTTGGCAGTCTGGCTATAAAGTGGTGAACAGACACGAATGGCATGGTAGAAAGAGCACAGAGTCTGGCCTGGCTTCCGCATCTGGTTCTGCCTCTAATGGCCCTATGACTTTGGACAAGTCTCCTAGCATCTCTGAGTTCGCTGCCAAATATGACACATAAGGCAATGCATGTGAAAGCAACTTATGTAAAACTGCTGAAAAAATGTGAAGTATCTATTGGGTAAGGAGAAATTTGGATTACTAGATAAACTGAAGCTTGGGAATTATTTGGGTGGAGGTTCATCATGGTTTCCCTGAAGTTTGAGGGCATGTGGGGAAAGAGCAATATGTACCTGGCCCAGAAGTGTCTGAAGGCCCAGAGGGTTTGAAAAGACCATGGTCTGAGGTATCTGGGGGAAAAGGGAGCGAATCCTACCCCATATTCATCTCTCCAGCCCTTAAAGGATTTAGAAGACAACTTCTGAGGCACCAGTGTTTTTCTTTAAGGCTCATGGGAATGGGTCAACAGGGAAGAATCCTTGGGATACACACAGGCTGCTGGGCCAAGTGTTGGGGAGAAAGAGGCTGTGGTTGCTCCTGTAGGTGAGCCCTCAGTGATAGCAGGGAAGGCAGGGCATAGGTGTGTCTGAACACTGTCCCATGAAGGTTGTACGTACCACCTTGCAGATACTGCCTCTTGATCAGAGGCTGTGAGCGTTTATCAGAAATAGTCCATATCAGAACGAGGCCACAGGCACACTGCCCCACCATGCACATGTGGCTCTGTCATAGAAGCAAGATCTCTCCTCTCCCCTCTGTCCTCAGTGGTAAAACAAATCTCCTCAGGTCCCCAAAATCTGAACGGAGAAGTGAAGACAATGGCAGTAGCAATGTACAGGGCATAGATTTTACCTGCTTCTCAAGGTCATGCACCCCTGCTCTCCTGCTTCTGGTGTAGCTACAGAAGGATCCTATGTACTTTACTGAGGTATCAGTTTCTTAAAATAGGAAATGGTTGTTGAAGATCCTGACAGATAAAGGCCATATTGGCCTCCCTACAGATACCGGGCTTTCTGTCTCAAGGTCAAGCATCCACCTAGTAGGAACTGACTGCTGGATTCTAATTGTCCACACCTTCCTTCACACAGCTGAAGCTGGAGCTGGAGCTGCAATTGTGGAGGAGGCTCGTTGATAAGGTTGGGGACTCCTTTATTTAGAGAGCAAGTTTGAGGCAAACTCTAAAGTCAGCAAATTATTGTGAAAAAGGATTAGTTAGGAATTATCCAAATAAAGCCAAAACCATAAAAATGCAAGGCATTCTCTTAAGAACCTTCTATCTTCGCCTCTCCCCAAACCAACTTTATCTGTCTTCAGAGAGCTGCTTTTTAGGGATTGCATTGAGCACCTCAGCTCTCTCAGGAAAGTGGACGTGCTTGGAGAAGACTGATGAACTGTCCTGGAGGCCTGGAGTAGAGGGGCTCCTCAGAAATCTCACTTTTCTACCTAAATTGCTGGAAACAGTAATGGGTTGCTTGGTTAAGAAAGGGAAAAAGAAATCACCTGCACATAAACACAGATACAATGTTTTTTAAGAGCTTATTTTTAGAATCTCAGTGTGTGGATTCAGTGTTCCATATCGACTTAATAAAATTTTAATGAAGACCAAATTCTATGCTTCAAAGAAACACCTATACCTACATAAATGCTATATGATATTTTCATTGTGAGCATAGAATTTTAATACATCCCCAAATATTTTTGAGAACTAACATCCTTTTATTTTTACCCCATTCCTTATAATGTAGTTCAGACTTTTTTCTTTGTATTACAGCCTCATTTTGCATTCACCTGCAAGGCACCTAAATTAAATATTAACCAAAACAAAAACACACGCTAGAACCTCTAGGCATTCAAAACTGTATTTAAAGTGAAGTGATTTGTTTTGCTGTTGCCTTTCTGGACTATTCAGCTCAAGTAAATTTCCATTTAGACAATACAAGTAATGGCTTTTAAACAGCAGAGTGGAACATTTATGAATAGTAGTCAGGAAAGGGGAAAACATCATCTCTGAGTGAGCACTAGTCTGAAAGTCATCTCTCTGAGATACCTGCCTTGTCCCTGAGTACCTCAGTTTTCTCATCTGTAAAGTGGAGATATTTACTACTAACTACTTGTAGATGTCAATAATGTTGAATATTTATTTATTTAAAGTGGAAATAAAATATTTGCCTGCCTCTTCTTAGCCTTGTTACTCAGAGAAAATAACCTTCAGCTTTAGTTCTTTCTTATGAAAAATGGGGATAATTATATGTGCTCTATGTAGTTTTTATGAGTTAAATAAAATAATTTACATAAATAGTCATGCTTGACATCTAACTTTGTAGTATATTATTACTGCTGTATAATGATGAGGTTGATTTTCTAAGTTGTGTATATTATGTAAAAGGAGACAAAGGGGAGCTTAGCAGGTGAGAAAAGGGCTGTCAGCTTCCAATTTAAAAGGATTCTGGACTAATAATGAAAGCCAGCCAATGGAGAGACTGACAATAACAACAGAAACTGCTCAGAAATTAGCACACAGATGCCATAGCATGTTGCATGTCAGAGACCTGGACGTGAGTTCTGTGTTCTGATTCTTCCTCTCCTGGGTTTTCCAAGCAAACATGCTGAATATTGGCATTTGTGAAAGAATGTGTCCTGAAATGTAGTGATGTTATTTTCATGTTGGTCTGGGGAGACCTTGGTGTGTCAGCAAAGGAGATAGCTGTGGACTCTGTAAGGCTGGGAAGCTTCTGAGAGGCTGGCTAGCTTATGCCTATCTTCCACTGTGGGAAAATGGGAAGCAAATGGGAAAATGTTTAGACCTTCACAGTTTTTAATGGCAGAACCCAGTGTTTTTCAAGGACCAGTTCTTTGTTTCCCATCAGCCACAAACCAGTACATGGTCCTGCTGAATATGACCAGCATGTGGCTGAGTCACATGGGACTCATTATGTGAGTTTGGCATTCTGAATTGGCCTGTATTCTCTTCAAGGATATATATTCACTGATCACTTACTTGGATGTTGCAGCATTGTCAAATCGCTATGAAAGTTTCTAAATACTTGCTCTCAGTTTCTGTACTGTATTTACTTTGGTGCAGTCTGCTAACAGATACTTTGAGTGGTGCTACCTAATCCTATCTAATATAATAGAAACATGCAAATTGGCCATACCTCTGCTACGTCCACCAGGAAATCAGAGCGAGTATACAAATTTAACACAACTAAGATGGCGGCAGCCACAGAGCCAGTGATGGAGGAAGCCAAGTTTCTCACCTTCCCTGGCCTCTGCTCAAGGCTACAAAGTTTCAATTAGAGAAGATAAATAAATCCCAGATACCTGCTTCCAGCTGGCCCTGGCCTCTATTTGGGTCTCCAGGGGGTGTGGCCAGCCTGCAAACCACCAAAGGCCCCTCACCCAGGCTGCCTCATGCCCCAAAGGAACCCCCACCTTGATCTGGACACCCTTCAGGGCAAACCAGCTGGCTCCCACCCATGCACCAGACCTCTATCCTTTTTAATAAAAGAGTAATGTACAAATTGATTATCATTCCAACACACAAGATGGCTGTCCCCATGTGGCCAAAGATGGCTGCCTCCATGTGGACACAAGATGGCCACCAAAAGATGGCCTGCAAGGGAGTGCAATTGTGGGTGATTAGGCCAGAAGGGGAGGGCAGCTGGGGGTGACCAGGCCAGCAGAGGAGGGAAGTTGGGGGCAATTGGGCTGTCAGGGGAGCAGTAAGGCATCAATCAGGCTGGTAGGGGAGTGGTTAGGAGGTCATCAGTCTGGCAGGCAGTTAGGGACAATCAGAAAGGCAGGCAGGCGAGCAATTGGGAGCCAGCAGTCCTAGATTGTGAGAGGGATGTCTGACTACCTGTTTCGAGATTGGGTCTAAATGGCAGTCAGACATCTCTCGAGGGGTTCCAGATTGCAGAGGGTGCAGGCTGGGCTGAGGGATACCTCTCAACCTTGTGCACGAATTTCATGTACCAGGCCTCTATTCCTATTATAATCTTTCTTCCAAACAAAAATAATAATGAGAGCAGCAAAATTTAATAAAGATGAAATTTCAATCACAAAATAGGAAATTTGGAGAGTGTTCATATTAATCTAACTCAGCTGCCCTCTGTTTTTTACCTGAGTCTTTTTGGCATTGTGGGAAAAGTCTGAATATTGATGTCAGACTTACCTGTATTTTAATCCCAGCTCAGATGAGTACCAGTTGTGTAACTGGAGGGCAAATTATTTCTCTGAGCCTTTGTTTCTTCATCTGTAATATGTGGACCTTAAGACCCACAGCACAGAATTGGAGTGAGGATTAAATACCTTGGATTGTAATGTACCTAATACAGTGCCCAAGTAGGAAAGCTAGCAAAGAGGTATGTTTTATATTTGCATATGCGGGAATGAATTTACAGCCTAAACTTTGCAATTTTAATTGACTTTAGGTACAGCCACATATTGCATTTCTCAAAAAGATGCAAAATAGCCTTTCCGTGCGAACTTGGACTAGCTTTGTTATATTTAGGTGCAAAAATTTTGGTTGCACCTGAATTTAAAAGTTCTAGATTTCTACAGAGTTTTAATGTACATACTGTAGCTGAATTACTGAACTATAACAAAGGTTCCCAAAACGTAACAAGTTGGCAACTTGTTAAAAATGCAAGTCCCCAGCCCCAGCCCAGAGCACCTTTGACACAGCTGTTCTTAAGTGAAGCCCTGAAATTTATAAGCAACCCCTGGCCCCACACCCAGATGATTTTGATGCAGGTGATTCCTGAGTCATATCTTAAAGAAAAATCAACACAAAGAGAGTGGCATGAGGAATGCTTATACTGAATCAATCCTATACTGTATGTCCACTGTGGTGGTGGTCATACAAATCTATACATGTGATAAAATGGTATAACACACACATACATACACATACACAGACACACACATGACCCAGACTGTTACTGTACTATAGAAGCAACCTCAACATTCAGATGTATTTAGTTGTTTGGACTTTACTATTTTATATTCCTGATTTTTTTCTAACCTACCAGTGAAAAACCTCAGAGAGCTTTCCTTTAAAAAATCAACTAACAAAGTTAGCCAAGTGCTGACTGGGTCAAGCTGGCTTCATTAGATTTCTATATTTTCTTGGTCAGATGTAGAATTCTACAACTTGAGCCTAAAAATATCATGCTTTCACTTCTCCATGTGCAGGCATTCCATCACTCTGAGTTAAGTGGGTGGATTCAATGTACCATTTAAGTTCACTGGGCAAAGCAAATGTTCCTAAAAGTGGATCGCTTTCTACACTGAAATAGACACTTTTTCTTGAAGTGTATGCTAGATATGGTTCGCAATCAACACTTTAATTCTAACAAAGATTGTTCAGAGATTTGGGGTTTCTGTGGCAGTTGTCATTATATGTGGATGCTTTGACTTGTGTATAATTGACTTAGGCATAATTATGCAGAGGATAGCCAGAATTGGATATTTACTGACATCAAAGAATCATTATAATATTTTGTGGTGGCCTAATAGTATTGTGGTAAGGCATAAAAATAGAATGCATGTTGAAATACTTATGAAGTGATATAATGAAGTGGGATTCATTTCAAAATATTCTGGGAATAGGAGAAATAGTAAGGGTATAGATGGAACAAAATTGTCCACGGGTTGCTAATTATTGAAACTGGGTGATGGGTACCTGAAGTTCATGATACCATTTTCTTTAGTTTTGTATCAATCTGAAATATTTCATATGAAACTGTGAAAGAAAAAGGTAGTCAAAGTGAGAAGCAGCTTTAGTGCTGTATGTAAGACAAAGTCCAACCCTTTAGAGTGCTTATTGGGATTTTGGCCTAAACCTATACAGACTTCACATTTTCATTTCTGGACATAATGTTATCAGAAAATTGTGCAGGTGCAATTTTTTCCATTGCTAGTGGCAGTGGGTTTCTTGGGGCAGTGGATTTCTTTCTGGAAGAAGACTTTCCGGAGGCCCCACAGGAGGATGAGAGCATAAAGCTTTATTTGCATGGAATTATATTCCTCGGTTTCCAAAGTCCCATGTCCCAGAAACTAGTCCTGGAAAAGGTGCAGTTGGAGATCCAGCAGAGCTAAAAGAAAAGCCAGTGTCCAAAGTTTCTGTTCCATGGTGGAGTTGAATCTGGCGCAGCATCAGACTGCTTCCATCGGTCCATGTGTGTAGGGTCCAGGAGTCAGGCTCAGGCAGCAAGAGAGAGTGCAAGCAGGAGAGGGACCCCCCTTTGTTTAGAATCTTAAATATAAAATCTTCTCATGTTTGCAGAGGCCACGTCTATATGTCTACTCTGGCCAATGCCCTATTCCCAGGTATGACTGACAGGCAAACACCGTCTCTGTAATTTAGACTTTACTGGACATGCGTATATCCTTTCTTTGTCCAGGCTCTTCCTCCAGGACCTGTGGGGAACAGACCTGGGCAGTCTTAAACTGCAGCTTTCTGGTACAAATGGCATGCCTGTATTATCCTGCCTTTTTTCTGCTCCTTCTGTTAATTAATTAATAACTGGGTTAATTACTCCTGAATTTCTCACTGCAGAAGAATGCACTGACTTCAGCAGGTCCCTGATGGCACAGTGTCCCGTGCATCCTCGTGAGTATTTGCCCTCTACAGTTCTTGGCATTACATCTTCAGTCCTTTTATTTAAGTGCATCCCAAAAGCAGGCCTTTGTTCTGAGACAACCTTCAAGAGAGCAAGTCAAGTGTTTTAGGGGGCATTGGTGCTCACGTGTTTATTTCCTTTTTATTTTATTCCCCGGGGCTCTGAATATCCTAACGGAATGGGTAATATTATTTTAGAAGTCTCAGTATTTAGTAAAGTGATGAAATGATATAAAACACACACACACACACACACACACACACACACACACACACACACCCCAAACTATTAATGTACTATAGAGGCAACCTCAACATTCAGATGTATTTAGTTGTTTGGATTTCACTAGTTTATATTCCTGACTTTTTATCTTGAAAGCTTCCACATGAAGGATTTCTTCCAGTTCCTCTGTCTGTGGAGGCAGGAGACGGCACCAGGGTGACCGGACTGCCCCTTACTGAGCTGCTGCAAACCCTGAGGGACAGACTTGAACTCAGACCTGCTTCACACACTCTAGACCCTACTCTTTAACCCTTCATAATAACCTCCCTGAATGTGAAGAGCACATTTTCTCTATTCTTGCATTTCTGGATAATAATGGTATTTGCATAATATTTATCCTTTGAGTTATTTTATAATGACACAAAACTTTGGAAGACTAAAACCAGCAACCCTTTCTCCCACACAAATCCCCACAAAACAAACAAAACACTATACTTTTTAAACCTTAACATTCTTCCAGCAAGCATTCCTGGTGGATCTTCTGTGAATAGAGTGTAGGCAGCTTAAGGGTTTCTGCATATTTGGAGACAAAATATGCATGTTATTGGAACAAGAGAAAACAACAATTAAGTAATTTGCCCACAGTCTTGAAATGACCCAAATTATGTCAGTAAGTACTTGGAAAATGCAATATGTGACTAATAATTATAGTGCATAGTGGTGTTTTAAAAGTTATTTTAAAAATAAAGTTTTGTGGGTTTTTTAATAAATTATTCCAAGTAGGTGTGAAAGTCTTGCTGGAGCCAGGTTACCAGTGCCTTGCATTTTAAATGAACAAGAACAATAGCTACCATTTGCTGAGAGCCTGCTCTGTGCTAGGTACTCTGCACTGATGATGTTTTCCTGTTACACTTGACCTGTCAGGTAGGAATTACTACGTCTGATCTGTAGATATGGAATCTCGGCTAGGTGAAGGGGATGACGCTTCAAGACCACGGGTGGGCTGAGACTGAGTTTCAATCCTCAGGCATCCCTGCTGGTCCCATCAGCCACTCAACCCACAGAGCAGAATGATCCAGAAAGGGAGGACCTTTGGCTTCTGGTTGTTAGCCCAATGTTGCTTGTGAATACATGCCCTTCCCAATCAGACCTAGTAATTCTCCAAACCAACCTCTACCACACAAAGCAAACTTCCAGTAGGCAAAGGAAGAGAGAGAGTAATTAGCCAAGTGCTTACCCTGGATATTCTATGGCTCCTTCTGCTCCCTGGGTCCCTAAGAGCACTTGGATGGAGCCCCTCAAATAGGACCTGCTGGTAGATAATGGGGGAGTGTCTCATGGAGAGGTCACAACACCTACGAGTCTAAGTGCACGAACACCTGGAACCCTGAGAACTCTGTCCCCCCTAAGTGTCTGCTCCCAGTCCTGTTCTTAGAAGCTCCACCTCCCTGCAGGGTGCATAAACCCTGATGTTCCCAGCACGGTCTTTATGTAAGAAGAGACACCATGCCACACACACAGAGTCTGGCCACCACCTATGGGCTGAGTACATAAGAAACTGCATTATTTTTATAAATTGTAAAGTGAGAGTGAAAGTTGTTCTTTGACTTTAGTCTGGAGGAAAACTGTCCAGAACTCAATTGATATTTCTTCTGAATTACACTATTGCCAGGAGCTTAAAAAAAAAAAAAAGGAAAATTTAAACATTTATGAAACAAAGCCTCTCTATGTATACTAATGAATTTGGCATGGTAAATCTAGTGGAATTAGGCAGACCTCCAATAATTTTAAGAAATAAACAAAACAACAATTAATGTAGCTGAAGAGCAGGTTAATTAAATCTGCTTGTTTGTTTGTTGAACATCTTTGCATGTAATGATCTGCACCAGACACAGAACACAGACAGCCACAAGGCCACCAGAACAGTGTGGTAGGTGACAGTAGGAAGGCTGAGTCAAGTTCTGAGCCAACAAGAATTCACATTCAGGGGGGGGAGTAGAAGAAAAGGAAGAATCGGACAGAAGCCTAGGTCCAAGTAGTCAGGGTCCCGGATGTATAATGAGGGTAGAGAGGGGTGGGAGCCAGGTCGACTTGCTTAGAGGAAAGACTGTGTTAACAGCAGTAATACTGGTGACTTCTCTTCTTAGGACAGAGGTGGTTTTGCTTTCTGCCCAGATTTACACTCCCTGTGATACTGAGATAGACACAAGCGATATAAACAGGAGATCAGCAAAAATTTGTGGAATCACTGAGGGAGTGCAGGTGAGGTGGTACCTACCTTTTAGGAGTCAAATAGATGCTACTGTCCTCCAAGGTAGGGAGAGCCTGGGAAATTAGCTTCACAGATTACTGAACCTTCACTTGCAGGCATAGTGAGGGCACCTCTCAGAATTTTTTATGTGGAAATATGTTATCTATATTTTCCCCTTGTTCAAAGTTTCAGTGTGTGTAAATCTTTGCCCCAATAGAATTTCTTTCTTCCAGTCACCTCTAGTACTTGCTGATGCTTTCCCAGGTAATGAGTACTGTAATCTAATAAGCCTTATCTCTATTTACTTTGGACTGGATATTCAATTAGTTGCATTTGGGAAAGATTAATTCAACCGCTCTGCTCTTGGAGGCAGTAAGAGCCAAGCGTCTGCTCATCTGCGGCTTTGTCTCCGTTGTTCTGCTACATTCTGTGGAGCTGTTAGCATTTCATCACTCTTCGGGAAAGTCCCATACAGCAGGGCTTACAGTAATAAAATGTGCATTATGTTACTCAAGGAGAGCCTTAGAGAGGGGATAATATGGCAGAATCTGAGATCTGAACTTGAGTATTCTAAAACCGTGAGCCTTTGGTCATGTACTGCTGTCTACACCACATGCATTTAACCCCTGACAGCTGATAGGGTCATTTTACCATGGCTGCAACCTTTCCAGTTATCTGTTCACAATTCTCTATATTGCACCTTCTTTAGGTGCTATAATTCACCATCTAGAGTAAGGAGATGATGCAGAGCTTATGTCCTTGCAAATAAAGTATGTTATCAGTTAACTCCAGAGAGATTCGCAAATGCTCCAGCATGTTGTATTGTATATGTCACAGATGGCAGTACTTGTCATGTGACAGGTTTTTCTGGAAAAGAGTCTTTCTTGTTTTAAAGCAAACCAAAGGAAAACATTGGTTCCATATAGAATAATAATGATGACTTTAGTAGCTGTTAGAAATTTTCCACATTGGAAATGAGTATTGGAAGGTAGAGAGAGCCAGACATTCCTCAGAGAGATGCTGATTATGGGCACAAGGCTACATGAGAACTTATTTTATACTGAAGGTTCATGGGCAGTGCCACCACCTGGGAGTCATTAATTTG
Source organism: Lasiurus borealis (assembly GCA_004026805.1). Taxonomy (NCBI): domain Eukaryota; kingdom Metazoa; phylum Chordata; class Mammalia; order Chiroptera; family Vespertilionidae; genus Lasiurus; species Lasiurus borealis. Next base: position 8,600 of record PVJN01022810.1, on the reverse strand, counting down.
AAATATTATACCATTAGAGCTGGGTCTTAAACTAGTGAGAGAAAGGGTAATTAAGGATTTCTCTACTTTAGGGTTTTTTTTTTCTCCATTTCCTTTTAATGGGATTATCTTCCTTCCAATCAAGAACTTTTCTTTTTTCAAATCTGTTATTTTCTCTATCACAAAAGTATGTGACTGAACAACGGAAAACTGATTTAGTTCTTATTGTATAAATCTCTGGAGTGATATTCCCTGTGTTGTTCCAGCCTAATATTTTCCAATTCCTCTTGCATGTGGATTGCATAAGAAAAGTCTAACCAGGGGGAAAAGCTACTAATTCAATACTTTAGTAAATGTTATCATATTATAGGGCAGTGACTGAAAAATTATACATGTATGTGACTTCCTTTAGTAAAATACTTTTTTTTTTGTATTGAGAGAGGGAGAGAGAAAGAGACATCGAAGATGAGAGAGAATCATGGATCGGCTGCCTCCTGCATGCCCCATGTGCCCTGACCGGGAATCAAAGCATGACCTCCTGGTTCACAGGTTGATGCTCAACCACTCAGCCATGCCTGCTGGGTGTAAAATACTTCTTTATCTGTGTGTGTTTTCTCTGTCATTATGTGCAACTTATTTTGGGAGAAAAGGGAGACGGAAGAAAGAAGTGTTATTTAGTATCTCCTGCATGCTAGACATTTCATTTACCCTTATTGAATCCTAATAGCAACACAATGCTGTGATGGAAGGCTTGAGACTCAGAGAGGTGGCACAACTACCACCTGGCAAAGTTAGGATTCAAACTCAGGTCTGTTTGTTTCCCCAGTATACTCTCTTCCCATGATTCCATGATCCAGGTGTACCTTGTTTTATGGTGCTCTGCTTTATTGCATGCACTTTGAAGATATTGTGATTTTTACTAATTGAAGATTTGGGGTAACCTAGTGTTGAGCACAGCTATAGGTGCAATTTTTTCAACAGCATTTATTCACTTCATGTTTCTAGGCCACATTTTGATAATTCTCATAATACTTCCAACTTTATTATTATTATTACTAGAGGCCCGATGCATGAAGATTCATGCAAGAATGGGCCTTCCTTCCCCTGGCTGCCGGCACTGCCTTTGCTCTGGCCTGGCCTGGGCTGCTTTTCTGCCTTCCCATGCTGCCCAAAGGTTGGAGCGACTGGGGTGGTGTGAAATGCCTGTGTCCCGCTCTGCCCCTGGCTGCTTGGTGCCCACATATGCAAATTAACCCATTATCTTTGTTGGTTTAATTTGCATACTCACTCCTGATCGGCTGATGGGTGTATGAAGGTACTGTCATTTTGCATCTTCCTCTTTTATTAGTGTAGCTATTTGTTAAGGTGATTTGTGATCTTTGATGTTACTACTGTAATTACAACTTGCTGAAGGCTCAAATGATGGGGTTAGTATTTTTAGTAATAAGTATTTTAATTAAGGTATGTACAGTTTTAAAGATATAATGCTATGGCACAGTTAATAGAACTGGGAAACAAAATAATTCTATATGCACTGGGAAACAAAAAAAAATTCATGTGACTCACTTGAATATTTACTTTAATTGCAGTAATCTGAAACTGAACCTGGAATGTCTTCGAGGTATGCCTGTATTAAGTGTTTGCTGAACCCCAGTCTATATCTCAAACTTTCCAGGGCTGGGGTACCCACTGCTTCATAAGACAGATGTCCTGATATTTAAATAATTCCTATTGTTTCTAGAAAGACTTCCCTTATCCTGTATGAGGATGTTGGGTGAGAGGGTATTGAATAGAGTGGGATATTGTTGATTAGATAATGATCTCTAAATCCCCTTCAACCTGTTTTTTGATTCTTAAAATAGCCAGGCAATAGAGTGAAGCTAAACAGTTCCTTCAGAAAATAGCAGTATCATCCTTTATAATTCACTGAGATTACTATTCACTTTCTGGGTTAAATCATGCCTGCATCATGAATTGATATCACTGAAGCTGATTAAAAGATACTTGGAAATTCATTATGCTATCCTCTCAATTTTTATTTATGTTTTAAAATTTCTTCTAAGTATTAAAAATGTTTAAAATTCAGTGTTTGCATTTTATGCTACTAATACACCAATAGAAAAAGTGTTCTAGTAATTTTAAACACACATATCAGTCTTGAAAATGTAAGGTTCATTTTTTCTACCAATGTGTATCTCTTAGTTCCATCTGTTTCCTTTCGGTCTGCTGGAGTATCCCCCAAAAGTTAACCTGGATATTTCTAAATCTATTGGTTGATTGAAAATATCTCTATTTACCTTTGACCATACAAGTTGATTTTAATGGTCATGGACTATAAAAAAAAAAAAGAAAATTGACATTTCATTGTAACAGAAGTGTGTGTGTGTGTATTTTTTAAAAATAAATCTTTATTGCTCAGTTTATTACAGATGTTCCTCTTTTTTCCCCCCATAGCTCCCCTCCACCTGATTCCCCACCCCCCACCCTATGCTCTTACCCCCCGCCATTATGCTCATCCATAGGTGTAAGATTTTTGTCCAATCTCTTCCTGCACCCCTCACACCCCCTCCCCCTTGAGAACTGTTAGTCCATTCCCTTTTTATGCCATTAATTCTATTACATCCACCAGTTTATTCTATTTATCAGATTTTTTTATTCACTTGATTTTTAGATTCACTTGTTGATAGGTATGTATTTGTTATCACTTTGTTGTTCATAACTTTTATCTTTACCCTTTTCTTCTTCTTCTTCTTAAAGAATACCCTTCAGCATTTCATATATCCTGGTTGTGTGGTGATGAAATCCTTTAGCTTTTTCTTGTCTGTGAAGCTCTTTATCTGACCTTCAATTCTGAATGATAGCTTTGCTGGGTAGAGTGATCTTGGTTGTAGGTTCTTGTTATTCATCACTTTGAATATTTCTTGCACTCCCATCTGGCCTATATAGTTTCTGTTGAGAAATCAGCTGACAATCCTATGGGTACTCCCTTGTAAGTAATTAACTGTTTTTCTCTTGCTGCTCTTAATATTCTCTCTTTGTCTTTTGCTCTTGGTATTTTAATTATGACGTGTCTTGGTGTGATCCTCTTTGGATTCCTTTTATTTGGGGTTCTGTGCATTTCCTGGACTTGTAAGTCTATTTCTTTCACCAGGTAGGGGAAGTTTTCAGTCATTATTTTTTCAAATATGTTTTCAGTATCTTGCTCTCTCTCTTCTTTTGGCATCCCCATAATTTTGATGTTGGTATGCTTGAAGTTGTCCCAGAGGCTCCTTACACTATCTTCACATTTTTGGATTCTTTTTGCTTTTCCAGTGGAGTGTTTTCTGCCTCTTTGCATTTCAAATCTTTGGTTTGATTCTTGGGGTCCTCTAGTCTGCTGTTAGACTTCTGTATATTATTCTTTATTTCAGACAGTGTATGCTTAATTTCTGACTGGTTCTTTTCTTTTTCTTTCTTTCTTTTTTTTTGTTCTTTTTGGCATTCTTATTAAGATCTTTGAAGATCTCACTAAGTTTCTCAGAGGTCTCACTAAGTTTGTCGGCTTGTAGAAGATTCTTGAGTAACCTTATAAATGTGGTTTTGAACTCTATGTCCAGTAGTTTGCTTTCCTCCATTTCTTTCATTTGTGACATGTTTCTTTGTCTCTGCATTTTGGCTGTTTTCCTGTGTTGATGGAGTGGCTTTGTGTGTTAGTTGTCCTTTATGGCCCAGTAGCTCCGCCTCCCCAATCATCTGAGGTAGACACTCTTGGTGCACCCCTTTGTGGGCTGGGTACACAGTCTTGTTGTAGTTACGCCTTGATTGTTGTTCATACACTGGGAGGAATTGACCTCCAGGCCATTTGTGAGGATCAGCTGTGTCTATTAATGGAAGAACTGCTGTGCTGGAGACACCCCTATGGGGCAGGACTTGCTTCAGTGGGGCTTTGGTGCTCACCGAGTTTGCCTCTTGAGTGTGTCACTTATGGATGTGAGAAGTTGAAATCTGGTGTCGTCTCACACTGACCTCTAGGTTCACTGGTTTCTGGATCTCCAAGGAGGTGCAAGTCAACTACTGTCTGAGGCCACCCAGCAGGAGCTATAGGGAGATCTCAGATTTCTCCTCTTTGCTTGGAGTTTAGGAGTTTTGGTGTTGTCTGACCCAGTTGCAATTTGTTAGGTTACCTGCTAGAGGGCAGGCCATTTATATGCAAAAGCCCCTACTCATAGGTGGGTGGGTTTGTAAATTAGATGGGGCGAGGTCTCAGGGAGTCACTTGGCTAGGATGTGGCAAACAGTGATGGCTGCCAGTCAGCCCTCTCTGCGTGTTTCCAGATCCCCATGTCTCACATCCCCTGCCCCAGAGCAGTAAACAATGATTCCTGTGTGCACCTCTGTGAGAGAGCCACCCCCCCATTTCGGACCCAATGGCAGACAATCCAGTTTCTCCCTGTATGAGTCTGGGTCCCCAGAATCTCGAAAAGAAATGAATTCAGAGAGTCAGGAACTTGTAACTCCCTCCCAATTGAAAAAAAAACTGCTTGCCAGCCTGATTTGCGTGCATCTCAGTACCTCTGCCTTCAGGTCTCAATTAATTTTTTTCTTTCCTTCTAGTTGTAGAACTTCCACTCTGCCAGCTTACCCATGGTTCTGGGGGCTAGTCATTTTGTCTTTAAGTTGTAGTTTTGGTGTGGTTGTGAGAGGCAGCACATATAGGTGTATCTTGATTCCCTCAGAAATGTATATATTTTTTAAATTACAGCCACATTTCTGTCTTTACTTCTGAATAGAAACCTTTAATTTTTAAAGTATATACTTTTTAAATATATTTTATTGATTTTCTACAGAGAGGAAGGGAGAGGGACAGAGTGTTAAAAACATCGATGAGAGAGAAACCTTGATCAGCTGCCTCCTGCAAACCTCCTACTGGGGATTTGCCCACAACCAAGGTACATGCCCTTGACTGGAATCAAACCTGGAACCTTTCAATCCACAGGCCAATGCTCTATCCACTGAGCAAAACCAGTTTCGGCAGTATATACTTTTCATATCAGTCAGCTGAGAAGCTGGGGTTTTCTACGTCACCTACATAAACCTAGGGCATGGCCATTGGACCAAGGCCCATGTTGAACAGTAGCAAAGCCAGCAGCTAGGTCCTGACGTGAGCAATTTCTGGTGATAAGTTACCTATGTTCTATGAATCTGCAGGCAGGATTTTTTTCATTTTTACATACTTATGCATGACTAGAAGCCTGGTGCACAAAATTTGTGCTTGGGGGCAGGAGTGTCCCTCAGCCCAGCCTGCACCCTCTCCAATCTGGGACCCCTCGAGGGTTGCCCAACTGCCCATTTAGGTCTGATCCCAGTAAAATTGGGCCTAAATGGGCAGTTGGACATCCCTCTCACAATCCAGGACTGCTGGCTCCCAACTGCTTGCTTGCCTGCCTTTCTGCTTGACCCTAATCACTTCTGCCTGCCAGCCTGATTGATGCCTAACTGTTCCCCTGCCAGCCTATTTGCCCCTAACTGTCGTCCCCTGTAGGCCTGGTCCTCCACTCCCACCCCTGTACTTGTCTCCCCTGCAGGCCTGGGTCCTCCCAACTGCCCTTTCATGATGGTCCAGTCATCCCCAACTTCCCTCCCCTGCTGGCCATCTTGTGGTGGCCATCTTGTGTCCATATGGGGGCAGGATATTTGACCACAGGGGGGAAGCCATCTTGTGTGTTGGAGTGATGGTCAATCTGCATATTACTTTTTTATTAGATAGGATAAAAGCCTGCTGCACGGGTGGAAGCCAGCTAGTTTGCCCTGAAGGGTGTCCCAGATCAGGGTGAGAGTTCCCTTTGGGCATGGGGTGGCCTGGGTGAGGGGCCTGTGGTGGTTTGCATGCCAGAAACACCCCCAGGCAACCCAAGCAGAGGCCCAGGTATCTGGGATTTGTTTATCTTCTGTTATTAAAACTTTGTAGCCTGGAATGGAGCCAAGCTTCCTGTTTGCTCTGTGGTGTCAACCATTTCTGTTGGGGTTTATTTATCTTCTATAATTGAAACTTTGTAGCCTTGAGTGGAGGGCAGTTGTTCCCATCTCCAGGTGTAACTCAAGCCTCCTGCTCTCTCCAGCTCCATGGCTGCCACCATTTTTGTTGGAGTTTATTTATCTTCTATCATTGAAACTTTGTAGCACTGAATGGAAGCCTGGGCTGGCAAGGGCAGGTGGAAAGCTTGTCCTCCTCCATTGCCAGGGAAACTCAAGCCTCCCTCCTGCTCTCCTTGGCCACAACCATCTTGGTTTGGTTTATTTTCATACTTTCCTGATTAGCAGGTGGGCGTGGCTTGTGGGTGTAGTGGAGATATGATCAATTTGCATATTACTCTTTTATTAGATAGGATAGTATCACCTTTGGTTCTGAAACTCACTTCATAACCTTTTCTTTAAAAACTTCATCACTTTTGCTATAAACAACAGATGGCTTGTTTTCAAAATACAATGTGAATTTTAAAACAAATTTTAAATTTTCCAAGCAGTCTGTGCAAATGATTTGTATGTTTTAGTAATGCATGTTGGCTTTTATTTGCGTGTGCACATGTTCTGATATATGATATCCTGTGGGACTCAGATCGATTTTCTTTCAAGGAAGATTGAGGATTCCTTTTGAACTTCCATACTCCAGGTTGGCCGAGTCTGGGTTTTCTTCATCCCAACTTGTAAAACCTGCTGCTCTGAACTTCCTATTGGTGAGGCCATCTACCTGGTAACTGCAATTGGAGGGCTCAACTCTGATTCCAAAAGACTTGTTGGTTCAACATATTGATTTATACATCTTAGGATGAAGAACCTGACAACAGAGCAACATGTGTAAACATTTAGCATATCTTGATTACCACCAACTAGAATTTTTCACTTCTACAGCATCTTGGAACCAAAAAGCTTTTTCCTATCATGAATAAGTGCAATACTAATTCACATATAAATCATGACTTTACTGCCCTTGCTTATCATACACTAGGCTGCAAATTTAGTCTGTCAAATGGTTTATTTATCAGAGAAATGGAATCTGCATTTGGATCGAGCACCATGCATCATGCTTCCGTTGTGACCATAAATAAAGGTGATATTTTGCTTGAGATAGATTGTTTTTCTTCGTCTTTTTACTAGTTTTTCCCACCTACTGTTATTTTTTAAAAAATAACTCAAAACAGGAAAATTTAATAATATGAAGCTACTAAACACTGATCTAAGTAAATACATAGAGAAATATTTTTAAAACTAAACATCTAGGCATAGATAATGCCTTTTCACACTGATCTTGCTCTTTACTCTTAAATTTTAGTCTAATCCTGGTTTTGGCCTCAGACCTGTGTGTATTGGTTCTTTATAACTCATCTTAAATTTTATCTTGGAATTGAAACTTCTTTTTATTCTTTTAATAAGACCTATGCTGTAGAGTCTGCCATTTCAAACCCAAGAATAATACTGATATGACACCAAAACCTCATCAGCTGTTTATACCCAAATCTTAGCAGACTTGTAGTTTTTCTCTGCTTTTACCACATGTGGGAATATTTCCTGCATCTTGTAAAGATGTAGAAAAAGCCCTGGATAAAATGCAGTGTTCAAAACACAGACTTGGGAGAGTGAGGTAGGAACTGACCATCTGTCAGTCTTGGCTGGGGCAACTACTGGAATCATTGGACCCAACTGTGTCTGCCCCTGGCTGCTGTTGGGTGGGAGGAAATGCCTCTGGTAGGAGAAACTCCAGAGTCAGCTTTAGCGTCCACAGTGGATGGCAGGTGCCTAGATTAACCCTTCAGCAAGGCCTACTCTAGAACAGATAGGTGATTTCACAAAGAAATCAGGAGACTTTAGGAAATAATGCTTGGAGTATTTAGTGGAAACCTCAGATATGTAATCTCCAAACGACGAATGCTTGATACCCATTTCTTAAAGAAGAGGCTATGGAAGGAAGAGCATTAACCCCTGTCCTGAGGATTCTTGCTTGCACCTGGGATCTGCTGGGGGTTGTTGAATAGACCCAGCACTTTGGGTTGCCATCCTTCTCTCAGGAAAATGAAGAGGTTTCAATGAGGGATCTTCTCTATCTCGTCAAGGTCTCACCTATGAATCTGAGAGAGAAAATGTCCCCTCCTCAAGAGGCATCTCCCACTGCTGCTTTAATTTAAATATCAGACTTACCCTTAGGAAATCCACGCTAACTGTCACCACCACCTCTAGCATATGACATTTTGATTCAAAATCCTTTTGAAACAGTGCTGGTGTCGTATTTGTATCTGTTGGCTAAACTCATAGTTGCAGCTGCAGGGATTTTTGTCAGATTTATGAGATAAATTTAGATACCCACTGCTGCAGAAGCATGTGCATCTAAATAATGAAACAGGGAAAATAAAATAAAGCATACCCTTATTGCGGCCATTTATCAGAGATGCCCCTAGATCAGACAGGGATATTTTGATTGTTTAGATTACTCACTCAGAAGAGTTCCCCATATGAACAAACCAAAATAAAAGTCACCTCCCCTATTTCTGTACAACTGGGGATCTCAGTTACAATCTTTCCATTATCTTGTTGGATATTTAGACTGTGGTTGACTCCTACCCCGCCCCCCCCCCAAAAAAAAAAAAAAAA
>PVJN01022809.1:0-32961 GCA_004026805.1 Lasiurus borealis | reverse complement strand
GGGCGCGCGCAGCGCGCGGCTCGTCAGCACGGCGATCACCACCAGCACGTTGCCCACCACCGTGAAGACGATGAGGAAGCCCACCAGGGCGGCCAGCCCGGCCACGGCGCCCGCCGAGTACTGGCCCGGGGGCGGGAGGGGCGGCGGGCCCCAGGCGACGCCTCCGGAGGCGTTGGAGGCTCCCCCGCCGCTCCCGCCGCCGCCGCTCGCGTTGGGTCCCGCCGCGGCCGCCGCCAGCGCCACCGCCAGCGCCGGGGACGCCATGGTCCCCCCGCGCGAGCTACGGCGCGGTCCCGCCTGCAGCCCGGGCGCCGCTCCGGAGCCCCCCGGCCAGGCCGGGCGCCCGCATCGCCGCCGGCCCCGCGGGCGCGCCCCTCCCCGGGAGCCGCGGCGCCCCGGCTGCAGGCGGCCCTCGGCCGTGTTGGCGCGCAGAGCGTGGCCGCCGCCGCCGCCGCCGGCTCCCCGCAGCTGCCGCGCGCGCGTGAGTGCGGAGCGGGAGGCGCCCCGGGGCGCGGGGGGAAGGGGGAGGGGGAAAGGGGAGGGGAGGGCAGGTCCCGGGGTCCTCGCGGCCCCGCCCTCGCGGCCCAGCTCACGGGCACCGGGGCTGGCGGGCCTCAGCGGGTCCCCGGCCCCCGCGCGCAGCCGAGGAGGCGCAGGCTGCAGGCGGCGGCGGTGGTGGCGGCGGGCCGGGCGCTCCGCCTCCCATGCGGCCGGCTAAGGGGTCGGCGCCCCGGGGTGCGGGCCCCCGCGCGCAGCCTGCGGCTCCAACTTTACTTTCCCGGGCAGGGCGCCGCCGCGCGTCCGTCTCCGGCCCCTCCTGCTGCTGCTGCTGCTGCTGGTGCTGCTGGTGCTGGTGCTGGTGCTGGTGCTGGTGGTGCCGGTGCTGGTGGTGCTGGTGCTGGTGCTGGTGGTGCTGGTGCCGGTGCGGGCGCCCCCCGCAGACAGCGCTGGGCCGTGCGGGCGCCGCCTTGCTCGCCCCAGATCCTCCGCCGCTGCCTCTGCCGCCGCCGCCGCCGCCGCTGCGCTTGCTCCCGGCGCGAGTGCAGCCGCCCGGGCTCGGCTTCCAACTTGGGTAGAGTTGCGGGGCGGGGCGCGGCGCGGGTGGGCAGGGGCGGCCTGGCGGGCACCCCAGCGCCGCCGGCCCGGGGCGGGGGGCGGGCGGGGGGAGCGGCCCGGGAGCCGGAGCCCGCGGCCGCCTGGGCGAACCTGCCTGCGCGGCGGCGGCGGCGGCGGCGGCGGCGGCGGGGAGGAGTCGGGGCGGTGGCGCGGGGCGCGCGCTCGGCGAGGGCGCCCTCTCCAGGGCCGGCCGCAGCCTGCGGGACGCGCCGAGTGTGCGGGCGGCGGCGGCCTGCGCGGAGAGCTCCCCGGCCCCGCTCTGGGACGCAGGAGCCGCCGCCTCCCCCGCCCCGGCACACGCACACGCGCGCACGCACACGCGCGCAGCACCGGCCGCCGCCGCCGCCGCCTGGGGTCTGGGGCCGGAGCGCAGCGCAGCGCCGGCCTCTGGCTCGCTGGGTGGCTGGCTGGCTGCGCTCTGAGCGCGCGGGGTCCAGCCCGATCGACCGACTGACCGACCTCTGCGCGGAGCCCCCAGGCCCGGCCCCTCCTCCCCGCTCCCTTTCGCATGAATCACGATGCGGGGCCGGTGGCGCCTGGGCCGGCTCCAGGCTCCGCGCCCATGTTGGCAGTGGTTGCAGCTCGGTTCTGCCTTTAAAGGGTGAGGGGAGGCTTCGAAGCCTCCACCCCTGACCCACACCCTGAATGGCATCCCCCGATGACGGGCGGTTTTGTGTGGGGGTCTCAGTCCTGCTGGCTTTGGGATTGGGGGGCGAGTTGTTGGGGTAACCCCGCTCACCCCTGATCCAGGTCCCTGTTCAGTGACCTGCAGATGTGCACGGTCAATCCCCACCCCACCTGCCCCGCCCCAGGCCAGTGCTGGGTGGTTCCTGCCTCCAGGGAGACAGGCTGGGGGGGAAGTGGGAGCTCCTCTCCCGCACCCCCCAGGATGGGGGAGGGAGGAGGCATTCCTGGGGGGAGGGTGGGGTGCTCTGGCATGGCAGGCAGGGGTATGAGCACCCCCTGACTCCAGTGCAGCCTAGGAATGGGAATGGTTTGCGGGCTGATTTCCCTCTTCTCTGAGCTCCCCCGGGGGCCGGAAGGGCCTTCCTTCCCCAGGAGAGCCCGGTGGTCTCGGCAGCGATGCCCACAGTGGAGCCAGTGATCCTTGTTAATCACGTGACTCGGAGGAGGAGGGAGTGGAGCCGAGGAGGGGGTCTGCCGCCGGCATGGATGCTCCGTGCATGGCCAAGGCCTGGGACGTGGGGAAGGCGGAGGGCCACCCTCCTTGTGAAGGTCCCCCTAGTTCTGGAGGCCACTGGCCCGAGCACCCTGGGCAGGGAAGACCTGCACCCAATCCCCCCCCCACCCGTCCTCTAGCATCAGCTGGCCCAGGCCTCAGCAGGGTCCGTTCTGCGTCCCTGCTTTGACTTGCTCGGCACACCCTGAGGTGGGTGCGGTGGATGCCATCAGTGCCTGGGAGGGGGGATGCTGGGAAGGCTTCCTGGAGGAAGTGACCTTTGAACTGCATTTGGAGACTGGAGGGGAGTTACCGGGAGGTGAGCGGCCCCTGTGGGCCGTGCTCACTCACAGGGGCGGAGGGCTTCGTCTGGGGGACGCCAGGAGCCAGAGGCGGGAGGTGGCAGCCACCTGCTGGAGGTCGGGGTGCCCTCTCCCGACCCCCAGCCTGCCATGGGGCGGCCTCCGGACCAGGAGGGGCTCCCCGCTGTGAGGTGCACTGTGGGGCAGGTGCGGGGACATCCTGGCTCCACGTGACACCCCACGTGCTCACAGCAAAGGGCAGCGCAGCCCGAGGCCCTGGAGGAAACGCACACAGGCAGCCGGCCCCGCAGACAGGACCTCCCTGCCAGGAAGCGGCCCTCCCAGCCAGCCAGCCAGCCAGCCAGCCCCGGGGCGTCTGGAGGCCTGGCCAGCCACCGGGCCAGCCCCAGGGACGCCCGCCCGGCCTTTTGACCTCGGGCTGCAGACGGCACGCTGCTGGCAACCTTCCTGGCGTGACCCAGGTGAGCCGGAGGAAGTGCCTCTCCTGTGGGTCCAGGGCAAAGGGGTGGGGGAGAGCTAATCCCCCAGGAGTTTGTGGGGTAGAGTGGTCCCGGGCTGGGCTTTGGGGCTCCTGCCTGCCTGCACACACATGTATGCACACACTCATACATGCACAAGGGCTCATCTTGTCCCCACACACCTGCATGCAGACACACACACAGGTGCTCGTCTTGTTCCCACATGCATGCATGCACACACATACATAGGTCTTCATCTTGTCCCCACACACATGCGTGCACGCACACAGATGCTCATCTCTTCCCCACACATGTATGCATGCACACACACATGCTTGTTTTATCCACACATGCACACACAGGTGCCCCTTTTGTCCCCACACACATGCATACACACATGTGCTCATCTCATCTCCACACATGAATGCACATAGGCACTTGTCCCCACGCGCATGCATGCACACACACATAGGTACTTGTCCCCACACACCTATGCATGCACACACACATGCTTGTCTCATCCACACATGCACACACAGGTGCTCCTTTTATCCCCCCACACATGCGTGCACACACACAGCTATTTGTCCACACACACATGCATGCACACACACACACACCGGTGCTCATTTCGTCCCCAGACACATGCATGCACACCTCCACACACAGGTGCTCTTTTCGTCTCCACACGCATGCACACACACACAGAGGTGCTCAATTAGACCCCACACACAGGCATGCACACGCAGTCACAGGTGCTCGTCTCATCCCCACGCACACGCATGCGCACACCCACACACACAGGTGCCTCACGCGCCCTCCAGGCTCGGGGTATTTTTGTCGCGCTGTGGGCCGCTCTTCCCAGTTCCGCCGCCTCAGCGCTGCCTGCTCACCTGGCTTGTGCCCGCGGCGCCTCACCCTCACCGGGGCTGTGAGCCCCCGGGCACTGCCTGCCCTGGCTCCGGCCTGGTCCACCCTGTGCTGTCCCTTCCCGAGGGCTGGCGGGAGGTTCCTCCCTGGAGGCCGGCTCTCCCAGGCCGGCTTAGAGGCCCCTGGCTCCCTCCCCGGGACCCCTGGGGCTGTGGACCCCGCACTGCAGGCCACGTCCCTGTCCTGTGGCCCGGTACTGGCCCACTCCCAGCTCACGGGGGACCTCGGGGGAGTGTGGCAGAGGGCGGGGGGCACCTCGGCCCGGTAGGAGCCTGCATATTGCTGGTGCTCTCCGGCCTCAGCTCCCCCGGGTGCCTGAGCTGGGCTGGACGCGGGGGCCCAGAAGGCGGGGGACCCAGAAGGCAGGCACTGTTGGGCGCGGGGTGCAGCTCTAGCTCCTGCTGTGACCTGCATGTGTGTGTGGACAAGTACCTGTGTGTGTGGCATGTGCATGCATGTGTGTGGGGACGAATTGAGCACCTCTGTGTGTATGCATGCATGTGGAGACAAAAAGGGGTGTGCACACGTGTATGGGGACGAAACGAGAGCCAGTGTGTGTGTGCGTGCATGCATGTGTGTGTGGACAAGTACCTGTGTGTGCATGCAAGTGTGGGGACAAAAGGAGCACCTGTGTGTGCATGTATGCGTGGGGACAAGACACACACATGCACACACAGGTGCTCCTGCCTCCCCAGGCCTCAGTGTTCCGTCTGTAGGATGGCGTGTTGGACAGGCTGGTTCTGTGATCCGTGCCAGCTCTGCCCCCACTCGGCTGCCTGCTCCTGGAGGTGGGCGCGTGTCTGGTCTGCCACCCCGCGTGGCTGGCGCCTCGGGGCAGGGGCGGGTGCTGCCTCGGGGAGCCGACCTCAGCGGGCGGAGGGGGCCGAGGGAAGGAGCCAGCTCCAGGCAGAGGGGCTTTGTTCTCTCCTTCCAGCGAGCAAGGATTCCCCACACGATTTTGGGAAAATGTCACCCTTCCAGACGAGGCAGGGAAGCCAGGTCTGCCTCTCTGGCCGCCCCTCCCGAAGGCTCCAGAACTGCCCTGTGTGTGGGTGGGCAGCTGGGCCAGGATCGGCGCCGGGCAGGGCTCTGGCTCATGCCCGCAGGCTGACCCACTGCGGTGCCGATGGCGCTGATGGACTTGGCACCGCGGAGGCTGTGGCGCTGGCCAATCCCTCTGCAGGCGGCTGCTTCGAGGATGAGTGTGAGGGGTTACGGCGGGTCAGCGTGTCTCAGCAAGGCCCGCGGGGTTCAAGCTCGCCTCCCCCGTCATGGCCGTGGCTGTGCTCGGCCTTCGGACGGTTCCCTGCCTCTGCCCACCCGTCACCGGCGCTCCGGACCTGACCGGGCCCTCTGCCAGCGACTGGCTGCACTCAGACTCTGTCCCCCACCCTCAGGCCTGCCTCGGCCTGGCCCCACCCCTTGACCAGCCCTCCACCTGCTCCATTGTGCGGTCCACAGACCCTCAGGGGCATCTTCCGGGCACCAGCCTTTTGGGGTGGCTGTCAAACCATGTCATTGCGGTCCCATCTCAGCATTGAGTCACCGTGTGATTGGATGAGGCGCCTGGCACCAGGCACAGGAGACTGGGGTCCCCCTGGCTGTGTCTCCCGCAGGCTGGCAGGCGCCGCCAGGAGAGCCAGGCTGAGCCGACAACTCGGGACATGGGGTGCCAGCAGAGCCTGGAGGTGCAGCCCCACCCCCTGCTGGGGGCCCCAGGCCAATGGCTCGCCCTCTCTGAGCCCCCTCGCAGCGCTGCAGGACGAGCTGGGGTCTCTGTCGGGCGGAAGGATGACACCTTGGCCCCTCAGCCCTGGGGACCTGCCCGTGGCGGAGGCAGCCGGGGCGGGGGAAGGCGGCCGGAGGTTTTCCGTGGTTGAACTCCCTCTGGCAGCTGCAGCTACTTCGGAAGATAAACATTCCAATAAAGAGCACCGAGGCCTCGCACTGCTGGCTGGCAGCGGCTCCGCACGACAGGGATGGCGCCACGGGTACGACCGCTGGCATCTTGCGTCCTGGAGGATGGACGCCACTTTGGAACGACTTCAGGTTCCACACCCCGCCCCTCCCCGCCCCTTCCCCGCCTGTGCTTGCACACCCCCGGCCGCGGGGCGCGCACTGCTTTCTCAGCAGCCCCCCGTCCTGGGAGAGCTTCGGCGCTCCTCTGTGCCAGGCTCTGTGCTGGTCACACCTCTGTTGAGCGCCTTCCTGGAGGGCAGGACCCAGCGGGGAGGGCAGGACCAGCCGGAGGGCCAGGCTGGCTTGGGAAAGAGAGAGAGGGGCTTCCTGGCGACAGCCCTCTGCTTGTGCCTGACAGTGGAAGGAGACTTCCCCGGCCAAGCAGCCTGCTTTCTGGAAGCTTCTCCCACTTTCCCCAGGATACTGCTCCCTCCCACCTCCGCCAGGCTGCTCCCAGGAAGTGACCCTGGCATTGGCACGTGGCCTGCCTGGGCCTGCCCGCCTCCCTCGGGGCCCGGCCCCAGGCCCTCCCCGTCCAGGGCTCGCTCCCCTGCAGGAGCTGCAGGATGGTCAGCAGATCTGGAAGCTCATTTATTTCACCCTCTGAGAATGGGGCGCTGTTAACACCCCCACCTGGCAGGGAGGAGGCAGACGTGGCTGCCAGGTCGCCGAGGAGCACGCTGGATCAGGGCCCTCCCCCATTCGGCCTCACCGCCCAGGTAGGTGTCCCCAGAGTGACCACCCAGTGTAACGCAGACCGCCGGGGCCCCAGCTCGACGCCGAGGGCTGCGCTCCCCGAAACGGTCTCTGCGGCCGCCGTCTCCCCTGTAGCCTGTCGGGGGCTCACCAGCCTCTCGCCCGACGCCCACAGGTGAAGGAATGCGGCTCCCGCAGCCTCCCCGAGGAGGGCGGATGCTGGCGGTGCAGGGAGCGTGGAGGCCCTCGGCCTCACTGTCCCCTCCCCGCGTGCTCAGGGCGTCCGTCCGGCGTGTGCAGTGTCCAAGGAGAGAGCAGCACCCCCCTTCCTGCTGTGGCCGAGGGGAGGGCCCGGGTGCCGTGTGCTCCCTGCTCCAGGAGAGGCAGGGCTGGCCGGGGAAGCAGGCAGGTGCCATGTGCCACAGGTCATGTGTAGGTCATGTGTTTGCAGGTCATGTGCATGCAGGTTATGTGCCTTGTAGGTCATGTGCCCGTAGGTCATGTGCCCATAGGTCATATGCCTGTAGGTCACGTGTATGCAGGTCACATGGGTGCAGGTCATGTGCCTGCAGGACATGTGCACCCAGGCCATGTGCCTACAGACCATGTGCCTAAAGGTCACATGCATGCAGGTCATGTGCCTTCAGGTCATACGGGTGCAGGTCACGTGAGTGCAGGTGACCGCTGGTTAGGGCCTGTCCTCTTCCTCCCGGGGTCTGGCCCACCCTGCACGGTGCCTCCACCAAGAACCCGGGCTCAGCCTGGGAGGAAGGGTTCTGTAAATCCGAGCGGCTTCCCGCCGCAGGGAGAGCGGCTGGCGGAGCAGACGCACTTCCGAGCTGAAGGGCCCCCAGGGTCCTTTTGTTTGCTGTGACTTTGCCGCTGAGGGACAGGCAAGAGCCTGGGCGTGTTTGAGAGGAAAAGAGCCGTCGCTCCACCCTGAGGCCAGAAGCTTGACCGGCTCCTTCTGTGCAGGCCCTGACCCCCAGGTGTTTCTGGAGGCGGGGAGGCGGGCCTGGTGCCCTCCTGGAACCTGGACGCCCACAGGCTGGGAGGTGGCAGGATCCGCTCTGTTTTCTTCCTGAGATTCCCATCCCAGCCATAAACTCGTCACTGGCCTGGGCAGGGGACTGGCCGGAGACGGAGGCTGGCATGTCGGGGCACAGGCCGTGCTGCTGTAACCACGAGAACCCCCAACACAGCAGCTCAGACACAGGTTGACCTCTCTCCCAAGCAGAAGGCAGTCTGGCCCGCTGCCTCCCGCCCTTCCTCGGCCGTCCCGGCTGGCCGCCCCCGCCTCCCGGTCCCGTTGGCTGGTCCAGCTCTGGCCACTGCCATCATGCCCTTGTCCACACAGTGGAGGGGTGGGGAGGCCTGGTCCGCCAATCACAGGGCATCCTCCTCGGGAAGTTGCACACACCCTTGTCCTAACATCCCATTGGTCAAACTGTGGTCACATGGCCACACCTCTTGCAAGGGAGGCTGGGAAGTGTAGTCTGTAGCAGGATGGCCCCTGCCGAGATAAACAGACGCAGGGCTTCCAGACCGGACAGTGCTGAACTGGGCTGGCCCTCCTTGGGGTGGGCTGTCCTGTGCATTAGGGTGCTTTGCAGCATCCTGCACCCACTAATGGCCAAGAGCAACCCCCACCCCTCAGACATGGCCAGATGTCCCCAGCGGACAGAATCTTCCAGCTGAGAGCCACTCGCTCAGGTCAAAGGTCCCCCACCCCCCTGTGCCCACAGCGCCCGGGAGGAGGAGGCTGGGTGGGCCGGGGGAGCCGTGGAGCGTGGCACCAGCTGCCTGCCACGGCTCCTGGAGGAAGGGAAGGAGTCGTGTGGCTGGGGGCAGTGGTGAGAGGGGGGTGAATTGTCCAGGCCTTCACCCCAGAGTCCATGGGGTGACCCTCTTTGGAAACGGGGCCTTTGCCGATGCTGTCAAGGCCAATGAGGGTGTGCCCAGACCGGTGGGCCCTCGTCCATGGCTGGTGTCCTCACAGGGCGAGGAAGAGAGACACATGAGAAGCTGTCCCTGACGTGTAGGGGTCAGCGGGATGGTGAGACAGGCCAGTTGCACAGACAGAACCTGGCCTGGCGCTGGGCTGGCACTGGGCAGCAAACAGCAGTCCCTCCCATTGGCCACAGCCCAGCCAGGGACTGCTGGGCCTCTCAGACCTTCAGGGTCCTCAGCCAGCACTGGGCCAGGACCAGGCCTCCCTCGGCCAGTGCCGCTGAGCCAGTGTGCACTCCACACGGCCATTCACACACGCACCCATGCCGTGTAGGTACGCATGTATGCATGCACGCGGGTCACGTAACAAATACCGATGGTGGGTACGGTGGCTGTGGCTGCTCCTCCAACTTGCAGCCCCCAGGGTCTCCCGGGAGCCCTCTTCCTCCTCCTCCCCTTGACCTCCCGGGTCTCATCCGAACCCGAGGCCTGCCCGCTCCCGTGCTCTGCCCCACCGGGGCCTCGGTTCACCCCTCTGTGCGCGAGCCGCGTGGCTCCGACCCCCTGGAGGCCCTCCCGGCTCTGAAAGTTCTAAGGCGGTGGGATCCCGGGCGCACACGGGGAGCCGGAATTAGGAGCTATTGTTATGCAAGAACAGGCACGGGCGTGCGAAGACGCTTCAGAGAGCGGAGCAGAACAAAGGGACGCGTTGATGGCACCGGGCTCGGCATTGTACTTCCAGAAACCGCTCTAACCCACACGCTCTGCGCTGCGGCGGGAGCGGGAGGCGCCCGGGGGAGCCGGGTTTGACTCCGACGACAGGTGTGCGCCGGCAGGACACGGTACCGTTCGGTTTCTAGGAAAGAGGAGGCATGGGATGCCTCGTTGCAGATGCTGTTTCACTTACAGCAGAAACAAAAAATCTCTGTATGTGCCCGAGAGGGAGCCAGAGGGGGCGCCTTCCCCGTCCAGAGCTGCCTGAGGGCACACAGGCTGGCACGCCCGCCCACAGGGCAGCCCGGCCTCTGCTAGGGACGGAGGGGAAGGGCAGGGTCCTGAGAGGCAGACAGAGCAGGTGCTTTGGGGAAATTGCAACCTCACCACCTGCTCTGGTTGCAAGGTGAGCTGGTGTCCAGGAGGGGGCGACCTTCGGCGGTCCGGCCCCTCCATGCTGGTCCCCTGAGCTTGAAGGGGGGAGGACTGAGAAGGGTCCGGGTCCCACCCTGCAGGCCGGGGTGCCGTCCTCATCCCCAGTCATTCTGCCGCCCAGGGCGCCGCCCCGAGGGATCTTTCCCGGGGAGCTGTGAGCACCCTCCTCGCCGCCCCGCCAGCAGGGGAAGGCCACGCTCGCACCCGGCACCGCCTGGCCTGGTTGGGCAACTCCTCGCCTCCCGGTCTCACACGCTCCGTTCCAGGAGTTCCATCTGTGCTGCTCTTTGCTCGTGCCCACGCCCTCCACTGGCCCTGGGGTGGGGGGCCCTCCCGCCATGACCTCACCACCCCCTCTCCCCCATCGGTCAAGGTCAGCTCTGCTGCCTCCTCCAGGAAGCCCTCCGGGATCCTCAGGGTGTCTGACAAGGCTCTCTCTTGTGGAGGGAGGGGTGCACACTGTCTCACTCTCCCGGGGCCTCTCCAGGGCAGGGACCCAGGCCCTTCACCTGCACCCCAGGTCCCGCCCTCAGGGTGAGGGACAGATGGATGAGCCAGGGGCACAGAGAGAAAGCCCACCTCGGTCTGAGTCATCAATAGCCTCCGCCTCCCCGCAAGGGCCGACCTCCGGGGTCTCCAGAGCCGCACGGCCCAGCTGCTCCAGGCCCAGGCGGGCTGGGCTCCCGCCTTTGCCCACCCTCCCCCTGAGGCCCTTTCGTCCTCCCCACACGCACACACACACTGTCTCCCTCCCCCGGGACCCCGCGGGGCACGCCTGCCTCCTGGCCCCACAGTGACCCAGGCCGGCAAGTCCCTGCAGCCGGATCCAGCCGGACAGGCAGGCTTCCTGGAGACACGGGGCCACCCACACCCCCGGCCATGGGCGTGCACCCGGCTGGGACCTGCCGGGGGGTCGGGGGAGATGAGGGTCCGCCACCCGGGCCCCCTCCTGTCGTGAGACGGCTCCACGGCTTTTCCCCGTCACTTTGCGGTAATGGCCCGTCCTGAATGGACGCTCCCGGCGAGAGGGCTTTCCGAGTGGCCGCTGCTCACCCGTGCGTCCCGGCTGCAGCCCCTGCTGCGTAAGTGACAGTGGCCACGGCACTGGCCTCGCCAGGGGCTCACCCCAGGGGTGGGGGGTGAGGACTGGGGCGCTGTCTCCCCATCTGGGCACCACTCCCTGGAGCATTCGGCTTCCAGCACGGCCTTGGGGAGACACAGGCAGTCTCCCGCCTCCCCCCTCACTGAGCTCAGCTCCTTCCATGCCCCCGCCTGCAGGCAGCACTCTCCAGTGGCTGACACCCCCACCCCCTGCCTCTCAGCGCCCCAAGGGCAGGTGGGTCCTGGCGGCTGGGTGTGCTCTGCTGTCCCCTCCCCTCCCAGGCCCAGGCCTTCCCAGCCAGATTGGCTGGATCCGGCCAAGGGCAGGTGCTCAGGTGTGGTCTGCAGGGGCAGAGGGGGGCAGGGTGAGGCAGGAGGCAGCCACTGGGTGGGTGCAGGAGGCAGGCGCTGGAGGCTGAGGTTTGCACTGAGCGCCCCTGGGCAGCCTTCTTGGGGACCCAGCGGTGGTGCTTCCCTCCGGCCTCTGACCCCCGTGCTCCCGCTCTCGCTGACTGTCCCTGCGCAGAGGTGCGGCTGGGCAGCTGGGCGGGTTCTGGTGCAGCTGCGAGAGGGCAGACCCAGCCTGCCTAGTGGGGGAGGCCGGGAGGTCACGGAGAGGTCGGAACAGGACTGGGTGGCGCTGCCATGGCCCCTCAAACAGTGCCCCCGGGGCAGGCGGGGCGATGCTGCCCACTCGGCCAAGGCCAGGGCTGAGGGGCTGCGGGGGCGGGGCCAGGAGCCCTCCCCCCCGCGGGTGGCATGCTGGGGGAGGGTCGGGAGCCAGGCGGCCGGTGGCCGGACCACGCTGGATGCGGCGAGGCCTCGGGGCGCCCTGCCCCTGTCTAATTAAGCCATTAGGAGTGGGTCTCCATGGAAACGCTTACCCGGTGCTCGCACACATGAATATTTATCCAATTAGCAGGAGGCACGGGTGCCGGGAAGCCTGGCTTCTCGAGGGCACTGTGCGGGGGCTGCTGGGGGCACGGACGCTGTTTCTGGGGACCCCCCCCCCGAGGCTGCCCCTTTCACCTGCACGACCTGGGGCACAGTCCCTGCAAGGGGGTCCCCTCACCAGCAAGGAGGGGGCTCAGAGCCGCCCGGCCTCCCGCTCGGCAGAGACAGCGTGAGCCCGGGGGGGCTGCCCGGCTCTGGACCCTGTGACCTTGAGCCCCTGGAACGGCCCCGTGATTGGGTCTCACATGACGCCGTGTCCCCCGTCCTGCCGAGATAGCCAGGCCCGGCTGGAGGGCTGCCTTCCACACGCTTCCTCCTCGCGGCTGGCGCTGGAGGCGGGAGGCAGAGATGGGGTCAGCGTGGGGGGCCCTGTCCCGGCAGGGACCTCGTCCTAGAGACCTCCTCCTGGGGACCTCGTCCTGCTTCAGAGCCGGTGCCATCAGCCGAGTCCTCACTGGAGGCAGGGCACTAATCCCATTTGCGGGGGCCGCACCCTCAAGCCCTAAGAGCCTGGGAAGGCCTCACTCCCAGCGCCTGGCGGGGAGTCGCACGCCCTGGGCATTTCTCTCACGTGTGAGGGATGGCGCCTGCTTCCTTGTAAGTCGGGGGCCTCGGAACATGCAGTCCGGTGCCGGGCGACCCCGACCAGCACGCACACAGGTGCCGGTGGGTTCGTCTCGGTTACAAGGTCTGAATTGGCACCGCGTGCCCACCACCCGGTCCACATCTTCTCCGTCACCAGATACCAGGGCCCCTGCCTCCCCCGCCGGCAACCCCCACTCTGCTGTGTGTGCGCACGCGCCCCAGTTTCACATCCACGTGAGCGAGATCCCGTGGTCCTTGGCTCTCAAGGCTGACCCTGGTGAGGCGCACGGCGCTAGGTCACCCTCTCACGGTGGTAGGGTTCCGCCGGGTAGACTTTGACAACCCTCGGGGGCCGCTGTCTCCCCGCTGCTCGTTTTCTATTTGACTTTTGTGGTTTTTTGCTTCTCAGCTCCGGAACGTTCTCTGCACATTAGAGACCTCTTATCGACGAGGCAAACCCCAGATATCCTGTCTGCCTTGCCTTTAATGTGGCCTATTTTTTCCGGCCCAAGGCGGGGGTGGGGGGGGCGGGCTTGTGGTGGGGTGTTTTCAGAGGGCCTGTCCGTGCTTCTCCCTGGGTCTGAATTCACTCCAGGGGGAAGGCTTTCCTGGACCCGGGGCGGGTCCCGGTGGTGGGGAGAGGGAGGAGAGGGTCCGAGGAGCATGTTTAAGCTCCATTCGCTCCGCGCTGGTCCGTGGGTCTGTCTGTGCTCGGCGCTATGTGAGAAATGGATCTAATGTTACCCGTTGGGTGCGGCCGTGGTGTTGGGAAGGGCCCGGTGTGTGGGGTGGAGACACGGCCCGTCACGGGCTGGACTGGCCACGGGGCTGCGGGCGCCCCCCACCCTCAGCCACGGTGCCGTCCATGCAGCACGGCCCTGTGTCAGCGGAGGCCGGGCCTCACCCCTGCACCATCAAGCCTAGTGCTTCTCCACCTTCCTAAGGCCGCCGCCCTTTCACACAGCTCCTCACGTGGTGGGGACCCCCAGCCATACAATCATTTTCTTTTCTTTTCTTTTTAAGTTTCTATTTAGGTCCATTGCCCATTTCTTTTCTTTTCTTTTTTTAAAATATATTTTACTGATTTTTTACAGAGAGGAAGATAGAAAGTCAGAAACATCAATGAGAGAGAGACTTCGATCAGCTGCCTCCTGCACGCCCCACAGTGAAGATGTGCCCGCAAGCAAGGTACATGCCCCCGACCGGAATCGAACCTGGGACCTTTCAGTCCGCAAGCCGACGCTCTATCCACTGAGCCAAACTGGTCTTGGCCATACAATCATTTCCATCTCGACTTCATGACCGTCATTTTGCTGCTGTTATGGATCAGAATGTGAATAGCTGTGCTTTCCGATGGTCTCAGGCTCTACAGCAGCGGTTCTCCACCTGCGGGTCGCCTCAGACCATGGGAAAGCACAGCTATTCACATTGCGATCCGTAACAGCAGCAAAATGACGGTCATGAAGTAGCGACGGAAATGATTGTATGGTCCCCGAAACATGAGGAGCTGTATTTTTTTTTAATGTATTTTATTGATTTTTTACAGAGAGGAAGGGAGAGGGATAGAGAGAAACATCGATGAGAGAGCGACATCGATCAGCCGCCTCCTGCACGCCCCCCACTGGGGATGTGCCCAAAACCAGGATACATGCCCTTGACCAGAATTGAACACAGGACCCTTCAGTCCGCAGGCCGATGCTCTATCCATTGAGCCAAACCGGTTTCGGCGAGGAGCTGTATTAAAGAGCCGAGGCCTGAGGAAGGCTGAGAACCGCTCGCTGAGCGAGCTGGGCGTTGGCTGAGCGATCCTGGCGAGTTTATCTTTCCATGCGAGCCTCCCTCCGCCCGTGCGCGCCCCAGAAAGCAGGCCGGCTGGAATTTTTATGGGGCCCCGGAGGGCTGTGCCCTGAGTGCGGAGCGCTGTGTGCCCACGGGGGTGGAATGCCCGGCCGCTCTATTTCGGGTCTGCGCGTCTCCCGGGAGCCGTTTATGGTTTCTTTCACACGGGCTCCTGTCAGCTGTCCAGCTGCAGGTTGGAGAGCTGAGGTTCACTGTGGTCTGATCTCCCCCAGCGCCCCCAGGTCCCTCCCCCCTACCTGACCTCTGTGGCCTCTGAAGGGGGCTCCTTGCCCGCCAGCTTCTCCTGGAGTTTGCAGGGGGCCCCGGAGAGAAGAGGATGGGGAAGGAGGGATGCACTCCCTGGCACTGCCAGCAGCCCCTCGGGGTGGGGGTGAGGGTGGGGGTGCCTATCCCTGTGAGGATGCAGCTTCTCCGAGGCTGCTCACCCCTCGGGGACGTCCCCAGCCCCTGGAGAAGAGCCCAGGCTGGCCCGCGCCTGGAGGAGGTGGAGACCCGGAGCCGGACGCAGCCGCCGAGCCCGCCGGAGGCCGACCTTCAGGCCCAGCGGTGGCTGCGGCTGCAGGGCGGGTGCTGGCTGGCCGCAGGGGCCACAGGGAGCAGACCCTCAGCCTCGGGGGACTGAGCGGGGGGCGGCCGTGTGACCTGAGGCCTGGGTGCCTCGTGGTGGAGACGTAGCTCTGAGAAGGTCCTTCTGCAAAGTTCACGGTGGGCTGGGGTCGTCCGCAGCTGAGGGCAGGCAGAGCAGGGGCCTCCTGCCAGGGTGCACGCGGCTCCTCGGAGCTCTGGAGGGCCTGGGCGGCCTGCCAGGTGCCCGCAGCTCCTGAGCCGTGGCTCCGAGAGAGCGGCTCCCTCTGCCCTGCTCCCTGCACTGGGCCTGCCTGGGGCCTGCGTGGGTCTGCCTGGGACCCGCGCGGGATGCGGTAACGTGTGGCACCCCCTCCCCCCAGCAGGGCAGGCTCCAGCTGCAGCCATCCTCTGCAGAGGCCTCCCCTGGGGCGTGCAATGCTCGGCTGCCAGGCTCCTGCCCCAAGCCCGGCGGTGGAAGCTTTGGGGAGAGCAGACACCTCCTTAAATGTCAGCGTCTCTCTCTCCTTCAGGGAGGAGTTGGGGGCGCAGAGAGCCGGCGGGGAGAAGGGCTCAGAGCACAGAGGCTGGAGCTGGCGGCCGGGCACGAGGGTGGGAGTGGCAATCCTGAGGGGTTCCATCCAGGTTGGGGAGGCCCCTCCACCGTCCCGGCCCCCCGACCGGCCCGCAGCCCGGTCTCCCCGGTGCCGGGCGGGGACAGCAGCCGGGGAGCCGTTATGAGGGGGCATTGGAGGGGTGCGCTGTCCGCTCTGGGACCGGCTGTAGTCCTGGCCTGGGGTGTTCCGACCCGCGGGTTAAGTCAACGAGGACCCTAGAGGGGGAGTGGGGATGAAAGGGACAAGAGACACAGGGAATGGAGACAAGACAAAGTTCTGATCAAGTCTCGTTTATTCAGGAGGAGGTCGGGGTATTTATAGGGAGAAGAGGAATGAGGAGATTAGCAAAAATTCTAGCACTTAAGGTGAAACACCTGGCCCAGCCCTTAAGGTGAATCACCTGGCCTAGACCTTAAGGCAAAACACCTGGCCTAGCCCTTAAGGCGAAACACCTGGCTTACGGGAAAGAGATAGGGTTTGGGGGAATAGAAACCTCGCCCGAGGTTAGTGCTAACATGGCTGGAGCTTACTACAAAACGGCTGTCAAGCACAACAAGTTTCCCACACTGGGGGAGACCCGGTCAGCCCACTCTTTCCCCCTTTTCCCCCTACTGCCCCCCCCACCATGAGTGGCCCAGCCCAAGCCCCCGCTCTCGGTGCTCCGGCCTCCTCCCTGGTCAGCAGGCATGAGCGCAGGGTGAGGGTGCTGAGTCCTCCCCGCTGACCCGAAGCCGGCACCTCCCCACACGCATGGTATCCACCCGCCATGCGGGTGCAGGCCCGTGTGATGTGACCTTGTGCTGACCTTTCACCGAAGTGCAGGTGCTCCTCTTGTCCCCCCACCTGCAGGACTGCCTGGGATCGCCTTCCGGCTCATTCTTTTTTTTTTTCTTCTTCTTCTTTTTTAAATGTATTTTATTGATTTTTCACAGAGAGGAAGGGAGAGGGATAGAGAGTTAGAAACATTGATCAGCTGCCTCTTGCACACCCCCTATTGGAGATGTGCCCACAACCAAGGTACATGCCCTTGACCAGAATCGAACTTGGGACCCTTCAGTCCGCAGGCCAACGCTCTATCCACTGAGCCACACCAGTTTCGGCCTGGCTCATCCTTTACCAACGAATTCTCACCTAGACTCCTTCCGGAGTGTCTGCTACAGCCAGACAAGGCCTGAGGGGCTCGACGGGCTGGGTGTCTGGCAGCATCTCCGTGGAAACCGGGGTCCTCCCCACCTTGTCCCCAGCCAGGGCCCCCCCACCTGCTCCGAGGCCCAGGAAGACGAGCTGACGAGAGCCGGGCACTGGTGGAGCTGCGAGGGGCACCGATGCTTCCGCTCCTGTCCCGGCCACGGCCCACCACGGGGTCTTTCCCACGGACCCCCTTCCCACCCTCCCCCCGGGGAAGCAGAGACTCCGGGCTCGCCTGTCCTCCCACCCAGCCCTCTGACCGTCCCGGTCCCTGCTCCCCCCTCCTCTTCCTCACAGCCCCGCCCGCCAGGAGGTGCCCCCGATGCCCAGAGTGCAAAGGAGGCCGTTTCCTTGGCAACGGGTCCTTGGCCTCTCTGGGCAGGGCTGGTGCCAGCCGGCAGCATCCCCTGGGGACCCCTTGGGGGCGTGGGCGGGATTTCTGGCTCCAGAGCCGAGTCTCTAAAAGCACCAGTCACCCCAGAAAGGCGTCTGGAGGCGTCGAGATGGGGCTCACACTTCTCCCGATAAAAGCTCGTCCCTCGTGCTGGGGGCGGGCGGGCGGCTCCACCCCGTGCACCCAGGATGGTGGTGGCTGCCCCAGCCCACTCCCCCTTCTCCCCGGGAGG
This sequence comes from Lasiurus borealis, assembly GCA_004026805.1. NCBI lineage: Eukaryota > Metazoa > Chordata > Mammalia > Chiroptera > Vespertilionidae > Lasiurus > Lasiurus borealis. The sequence continues at coordinate 15,705 of PVJN01022809.1, read as the reverse complement.
AGTCAGGCAGCGGGGAGGAGGGGAGCGGAGGGGGGTGCCCGCACGTCAGGGTCCCAGCAGAGGGAGGCGAGTTTGCAAAGGACGCCCCTCCCTCCCCTGACCGCTCCCCAAAGCCAGGCCTGCGGGCGGCTCTGCACCCCTCACCTGTGCACGCGCTTGGGGAGCTGAGCTGAGGAGCTGTTGGTCTGAGGACACGGCCTCCCCCAGCCCCCCCACCCCCAGCTCTGCCCGAGGTCACTCGGCGGTCAGCCCGGCGATGGGAAACCTTCAGGGGAAACACTCGGCTGCTCCGTCCCGGGCTCACGGGCCTCACCGCCCAGTGGACGGGGCTCCGGGGCCTTGGGGAGCCTCGCTCTCGCCAGCCCGGGACCCCCCGAGCCCCTGACACCCTCCCCCGCCCACACCCTGCAGGTTCCAGCCCAGAGGGCTGACAGCGAGGGCTCCCGCCCGGCTCTGAGGATCGGCAAGAGCCCAGGCCGTGCTCCCGCCCCCCTTGAGTGCTTTGTGGGGGTGCACATTGTGGGGGCACACACTGTGGGGGGCACTGTGTGGAGGTGCACATTGTAGGGGTGCAGCCTGGCTTCCCAACTGCGGTGCAGTCAACCAGCAGAGACCCCTCCCTTCCAGCCCCCAGTTCCCACGCACCCCCAGCCCAGGGCCGGGCACGGAGGAAGCCCTGGGGCCGAGGGCCAGCAGCTGCCCGGCCGGCCCGCAGCTCCCGGGCTCATCCCTACGGCCCCCCTTCCATCGGCTCCACCCGCCCGCTGATCTGAGGTGCATCCCTCTCCCCCACACCCCCACCCCCGGTGCGGGCAGGGCTGCTGGAGGCCTGGGCATCGATCCTCCTTCAGGCACGTGACGGAGCGAGCGGTTCTGAGGATCGACCTTTGGTTTTGCCCTTGAACTGGTGAAAGGTGTGCCAGGAGCCGCAGACCTTCCGGGCCGGGACAGCGGGGGCCGCGGGGGCGGGCGGGGGAGGGGGCAGAGGGGGGGCCTGCCGCAGGAGCGGGCGGGGGCAGGCAGGGGCGATGAGGAGCGGGGCCTGGAGGGGCTGGCGTGGACCCCCCTCAGCGGAGCCCCGTGGACCTCTGTCCTGCCTTGGTTGGTCCATTTGCCTCCTGGACAGCACAGACAGACAGACGGACGGACGGAGGGACGGACATTATCCCCATCGCCGGGGAGGGAAACCGAGTCCCACAGGGAGGAAAGCTTGGCCTGAGAGCCCCCGGTCCTGGCGGAGGCACCTGCCAGGCCTTCTTGCCCCTGGGCTCCTGGGGAGTTAGCCGATGCCCCCTCCCCCCGGGGGGCCTCCCTTCACCCCCTTCTCCTCCCTGCTCTCCCCTCTCAGCCCCTCCCCCTGCCCGGCAGGCGCTATGTCAGGAGGAAGGAGGGGGAGCAGGAGAACTGGAGCCATTCGTGCCTGGAACTGACGGAGCAGATGAGCCAGCGGAGCCCCTGCGGGGACTGAGGAGGATGCAGGGGGCGGGGGGAGCCCAGACCAGCCAGGCCGGTGCCGGGGGCCTCGGTGGCAGCAGTCTGCCTGTGTGGTCAGCGCCCCCAGCGCCTCCCTCCTGGCCCTGAGCCTCAGCTCACACTGCGGGGACGAGGGGGAGGGAGGGGGCGGGGAGGGGAGCCCACCACACCACCCTCCCTCCCTCCCGGGCAGGACCGGGGATCGATCTGACCTCCTCCTCTCTGAGCCGCAGGCCTGTTCCGGCCCAGCTCCCGCCGGCAGCCCGCGGCCCAGAATAACCAGCCACCGGGCAGCCAGGCCCCGTCTCACTGCTCCTCGGGTGTCCCCACCCCCACCGCCCCTTCTGGAAACCACTCGATCTGGGGCCTGGTCCGGCTTGGGACACCCCCCCCCCCCACGCCTCGCTCCATCCCGGGGGGAGGGGGGAAGGGGTGGCACCTGGGGCTCTGCTCTGGGAGTGGCCGGAGGAGGAGGCTGCGGTGGGCGGGTTGGGGTGGGGGAAGTGGAGGAGAAGGTGCAGGAGCCAGAGCGCAGGGCAGGGTGACGTGGGGCCAGGACTCAGGAGGACGCCCCAGAGGAGGAGGGGCAGGCTGGGCCCACGTCCATGCGCCCTCATGGGCTCCGGGGGCTGCCGGTGAGCCAGGCGGGGAGAGCGGGGCCCCCCAATACGAGGGTACCCCCCCACCCCTGGTCCCAGGGCAGTCAGAGGCCCGGACCACCAGCCCTGCAGGCCCCGCCCCCAGCCTGGCGCCACGGCCATAGACACCCGGGTCCTTGACCGCATCCACTGCCGCCTAAGGCAGGCGGGGTGCTCCACTCGCCGGGAGAGGAGGCCGAGGCCGAGGCCCAGGCCCGGCAGGTGGGGTGGCCCCCCTGCCAGGGACCCCCCTGCAGAGGCGGAGAGAGGGTCTGGGGAGCTTGCGTCCTCCCGTCAGGAGACAGAGAAACGTCGAGGACGAGGCCGCGGTCCCTCTGACCGGCGAGACCCCTGGGCGTGGGGACGGGGCTCTGGTCCCTTCCCGGGCCTGGTCCCCGTGTCTCCCAGCAGCCTCCCCGCCGCCAGGACAGCTCCCAGGGAGACTGACCCACTTTCTCCCACCGCAGACCGCGGGGATGCGCCTCGAGGCACCTTCCTCCTCCCGTCCTCGCCCTGACTCGCCGCTCAGCCAGCTTCCTGCCCCGTCAGCAGCTCGCACACCACAGGCCCTCGTTCTTGGAAAGGTGGAGAAATTGCTTTCCTCCCATGAATCTCGGCCACCAGGCCCGCAGGGTGGGCCTGAGAGCAGCGGGGAGGGGGGCAAGGGGACCGGAGGAGCCCAGCGGAGGGGAGCAAGTGGGGGTCAGCGGGGGGTCATGGGATGTTGTGGAGGGTCATGGGGGCCAGGGTGGGGCCATGGGGGTCAGAGTGGGGCCATGGGGGCCAGGTGGGGCTGTGGGGCCGGCGGGGGGCCAGGGGTGTGTGCTGTCCGCAGGTGGAGCTGGCTGGGGACGCAGACCTGACCGCTGGGTGGAGTGACGGGACCCTGGGGACATGGCCCGGGGGTGGGTGCAGCAGAGGGAAGGCCCTGCCTGGAGGGGGTGCTGAGGAATGGAGTCTGCCGAGAGGAGGGCGGGGGCAGGACATGATTGATAGCAGCCCTGGGGGGTCTGTTAGGAACTTTTTAAAAAATATATTTGATTTTTTACAGAGAGAAAGGGAGAGGCATAGAGAGTCAGAAACATCGATGAGAGAGAGAGACATCGATCAGCAGCCTCTTACACACCCCCCACTGGGGATGTGCCCGCAAGCAAGGCACATGCCCTTGACCAGAATCGAACCTGGGACCCTTCAGTCCGCAGGCCGACGCTCTATCCACTGAGCCACACCGGTCTCGGCTGTTAGAAACTTTTATTGAGACGAAGCTTCAGTGTCATTTAGCATGTTCCCCGAGTCTGAGACCCGCACCCCAGTCCTGAGACCCCTACACCCCCCCTCCAACCCCGCTCCGGGGCAGGCCTCACGGCTCTCACGGGCCAGGGTCCCGGAGCTTCGGCAGCCCGAGGTGCTGTCCAGGGTCCTGCCGGCCGGGCCGGGCTCGGGCCGTGACCCCAGGGCAGCCGGGTTCCCAGGCTGGAGCCCACGCTGGCCCCCTGCAGGGCTGTGTGTGTGTGTGTGTGTGTGTGTGTGTGTGTGTGTGTGTGCGCGCGCGCGCGCGTGGGGTGCGGGCTGGTGTGGTGGGGTGCAGGGCCTCCTCCCCCAGCCTCCACCACAGTTTGACTGATGGTCTACATGCTGCCTGGAACGTTCTGGAAGAGAGCTGACCCCACATCCCCAGTCCCCCCTCCCCCAGCCACCTGGCACCGTGCAGGGACAGCCTGGTGTGTCTCCCCAGGCCCAGGCACGAGCCACAGGCGGTGGGTGGGACAGCTCCAGAGCCAGCGCCTCCCACCCAGTCCGGGGCCACCGTGGTTAAGGGACTCGGCCGGGTGCGGAGAGCAGGGTCAGGGTTCGGGACCTGGGGCAGAGCTCAGCGACCGGCCCTCCTCAGCTCCCGCTGCGGCTTGCTCGCTGCCTGCCGTGAGTCAGCACCGTTCGTGGCCACTCCCCGCGGCTTAGACAAACGTCCAGTGTCCTCCGGGGTGGCTTCGCTGCCCGTCCATCCTCAGCGCCCACCTTCTTTTTTTTTTAATATATTTTATTGATTTTTTACAGAAAGGAAGGGAGAGGGATAGAGTTAGAAACATCGATCAGCCGCCTCCTGCACGCCCCCTACTGGGGATGTGCCCACAACCAAGGTACATGCCCCTGACCGGAATCGAACCCGGGACCTTTCAGTCTGCAGGCCAATGCTCTATCCACTGAGCCACACTGGTCTCAGCATCAGCGCCCACTTTTCGCCCCCTCACCCCCCACCCCCCACCATCTTTCGGGGCCCTGACCACTGGCGCAGGCTGAGGGGGACTCAGGCCGCCGGCAGATGTGGGGGGAGGGGGGCGGGGCCAGGAGCAGGGGCGGCCCCAGCAGGAGCCTGGGGTCCGGCAGAGCCTCTTGGTGACAGAGCCGCCAGGCAGAGGGGTCACCGCCCTGGCAGGCCCCAGCTCGCCACACTCCTGGGGACGGAGCCACGCTGCCTCCGGGAGGCCGGGCCCAGGGTGCTGCTGGCCTGGAGCAGGGGCCCCGGGATGGACCCCCCACGGGGGCCCGGGCAGACCCTCTCCTGAGAGCACGCGGCTGCAGGGCAGAGGGGTGGAGGCGGAGGTCCCGGTTAGGGACCGGCATCCTAATGGGGCACCTCACACAGGGGAGACCGAGGCTGGGTTGAGGGGGGTCCCCCACAGTCCCATCTCCCCACCCCAGCACCGAGCAGGGGGGGCTCTGCACAGTAGGACCCCCGGCCCCGGGGAGGCCCCTGGATGGAGCCTGGTGGCCAGGCTGGCCGCGGGCTCAGCCCTGGAAGCAGCCACGCCTGCCCACCGCTGCTGCTCCTGCGTGGCCTCGGCCGGGGGCCTGCCTCTCTGGGCCCTGGCCGCCCGGGGCCGCGTCCGGCCGTGCGGGGAGAGGAGGCAGCGTGCCCGGCGTGGCCTGTGCCAGGGGGCCCCTCAGGACTCCCTCAGGAGCGGGGAGGAGCCTCTGCCAGGGCTGCACGCTGCAGACTCTCCCGTTCCTATGGCAACCGGAGCGGCGCTCAGCGCCAGGAGGGCCTGGCTCCGGGCAGACCTGGCATGGGGGAGGGGATGAGCCCTGGCCGTCCTTCGCCACAGTCCGAGGGAGGGGCCGGGGCTGGGCTGCACCTCCGGGAGGGGCACCTGGAGCTGACCCCATCACCGGCCCCGGGATGGGCCGGCCGGGTGCCCAGCAGTGGAGGGGGTGGGGGCCGTGCAGCCTCCTGACCCCGGACCAGGGGGCCGTCTTCCTGGCTGCTGGGCGAGGGCACCGCCAGGACAACTGGCCGAGCCGGTGGCCGCTGAGCCCCCCGTGTGCCTAGGCAGCCGAACGATGGGCAGGGCCTCCTGAGGGGAGCGTCCCTAGGCCTCAGCTGACCCGGGGCCGGAGCGGGAGGCGGCGGGGAGCGGAGGTGCGGGGAGCGGCAGAGGCTCCGGCCACGGGCGTCCCCCAGAGCTGGCTGCAGAGGCTCTATTCGCCGCACCCCTGGCCGCGCGGGCCTGGTCGCTTCCTAATGGGGAGCGCTCCTGGGACCAGCTTTCGGGGTTCTCTGTGGGAGCCCGGCCCCGGTGAGCGGCTGCGGACGGGCAGGGGAGAAATCGGCTCTGCTCCCACGTGCACAGTCCCTGGCGCTGCAGCCGCTCCCCAGGAGAAGGGGCCCCAGCATGTGCGTGGGTGCAAGTACCCCCACACTCCCACATACACACTCCACCTCATGCACACACCCCCACATACACTCCACCACGTGCACACACCCCCACATACACTCCACCACATGCACACACACCCACATACACTCCACCACGTGCACACACCCCCACATACACATTCCATCACATGCACACACACCCATATACATTCTCCACCACGTGCACACACCCCCACATACACATTCCATCACATGCACACACCCCCACATCCCTACATACACACTCTACCACATGCACACCTCCTACATCCCCACACACATACCCCCCACATACACACCACCACATGCAGACACGCCCACATGCACACCTCCCACACACCCCACATACACACACCTCACCATGTGCATACCCCACCCCCCACAGACACGCACCCCACTACATCCACACCCCCCACCATGTGCACCCCACACACATGCCCACATACACACACTCCATCATGTACACACCCACACACACCCCCAAATACACACACTCCATCATGTACACACCCACACACACTTTCACATACACATACCCCATCATGTGCACACACCCCACACACACACTCCCACAAGCACTTCCAGAGTCACGTGTAGGGATCGCTGAAGGTCAGGTGGCTGGGGTGTTGGGGGACGGGGGCAGAGGTGAGGCTGAGAGCAGACATCACCAACTCTTCAACTGCCCGCAGAGCAGCGTGCCACCGAGGGGCACCATCTCAGCAACTCCCCACCCAGCTCAGGCCAAAATGTAATTTGCCGCATTTCATTTCATTTCATTTCTGTCCGAATCCAACTCATAAAAACCCAAGTTTGTTTCAGTCCAGCTTAACTCGACCCCATAAACTCAGCTCACCTCTAACCAACCTGCCCTGATGGAGACTGGGTGGCCCGTCTCAAGAAGCAGCTCTGCCCCGCCACCCACCCCCACCCCCGGCAAGCCGCCACCTGTGTGCCCACCTGGGCAGCACACACACCCTGGCCCACCTGGCCGTCTCCTTCGGCAGATGGCGAACCAGAGGGCAAGGTTGGCGTCTTGCTCACTCCTGCCAGTCACACCTCCTCCCCAGGCTCCTCCTCATAGCCCCACCCCTTCTTCCTCATCACCATCATCACCACCACCACCACCTTCATCATCACCATCACCTTCATCACCACCACCACCTTCATCACCACCACCTTCACATCCTCCTCTTCTTCACCATCATCACCACCTTCACCACCACCACCACCTTCATCCTCCTCATCTTCTTCACCATCATCACCACCTTCACCACAGCCTTCATCCTCCTCATCTTCTTCTTCACCATCATCACCACCTTCACCACAGCCTTCATCATCCTCATCTTCTTCTTCACCATCATCACCACCTTCACCACAGCCTTCATCATCCTCATCTTCTTCTTCACCATCATCACCACCTTCACCACCTTCATCCTCCTCATCTTCTTCACCAACATCACCACCTTCACCACCTTCATCATCCTCATCTTCTTCACCATCATCACCACCTTCACCACCACCTTCACCATCCTCATCTTCTTCTTCACCATCATCAGCACCTTCACCACCACCACCACCTTCATCCTCCTCATCTTCTTCTTCACCAACATCACCACCTTCACCACCTTCATCATCCTCATCTTCTTCACCATCATCACCACCTTCACCACCACCTTCACCATCCTCATCTTCTTCTTCACCATCATCAGCACCTTCACCACCACCACCACCTTCATCCTCCTCATCTTCTTCTTCACCAACATCACCTTCACCACCACCACCTTCATCCTCATCTTCTTCTTCATCACCATCACCACCTTCACCACCTTCACCTCCTCATCTTCTTCTTCACCATCATCAGCACCTTCACCCCCACCCCCACCACCTCCACCACCTTCATCATCATCTTCACCTGGGGTGAGTCCTTGGCCCTGCAGAGGGGCTTCGAGGCACTTTCCAAACGCGACCCTTTTGTCCTCACGATGGAGTTTGGCCCCCTCCACCCATCTCCCAGAGAGGAAGCCGAGGCTCTGGGAGGAGACTCCGGTCGCCCGGAACCGTGTGCTGCCCAGTGGCTGTCACATCCGGGAGCCAGATCCGGGCTGGCCAACTCCGGGTCTGCCCTTCCCCACCGAGCGCCCCTGCCCGCCCCCCACCCCCGCCCGCCGTGTGCACCACGGCACGGGGTGGGGCTGCTGCCTGAAGCCTCCCAGTGGGCCGGAACCCCCAGACTCTAGCTCAGCCATCCCCAGCCTCTCCCCTCTCTCCCCCGGTACCCCAGCACCGAGCCCGCACTCCCTTCCCAGCGCCCCTGCCTGCAGCACCCCCTGCAGGGAGCCAGGCTCACAGGCCCGGATCCTGTGCGCGCCCAGCTCCCCGCTTGGCCTCAGTCCCCCCTCATTAAGCAGCGGGCGCCGGGCCTACTCATCACCCGCCGGCAGGCAGGAGGCGGCGGGAGCATGGGGCTTTATGAAAACCGTTAATAATCTCAGAGACCCCACGGAGGCCCGTTCCCAGCCGCCCACGGCTGTCCTGCCTCCACCGCGGCTCCCCGGTGGCAGACACGGCGTGGGACTGCCCGGTGCAGCCTGGCCTGGCGCAGGGCTGCGGGCTTCCCGGCAGGGCTGTGCCGGCGGAGGTGGGCCTGGCGGGGGGTGGGCCAGGGGAGCGGGCGAGAATGTGTCTGGGTGGGGGGCGGGGAGGTTTGACTATTTATTTTTATTTATTTTTTATTGACTTTTTACAGAGAGGAAGGGAGAGGGATAGAGAGCTAGAAACATCGATGAGAGAGAGAGACATGGATCAGCTGCCTCCAGCACACATCCTACTGGGGATGTGCCCGCCACCAAGGTACATGCCCTTGACCAGAATCGAACCTGGGACCCTTCAGTCCACAGGCCGACGCGTTATCCACTGCGCCACACCGGTTTGGGCTATTTTTTTAAAAATATATTTTATTGCTTTTTTACAGGGAGGAAGGGAGAGGGATAGAGAGTTAGAAACATCGATGAGAGAGAAACATCGATCAGCTGCCCACACCGGTTCTAGCTGACTTTTTTTTTTTAAGACAATAATTTTATGACTCTATAAGTAATGCATGTCCCGTGTGGGAACCTGGAAAAATACAGAAACATTAAAAGTACAAAGAAGCGCACGGCCAGCCCCCACACCTCCCTGCTTTGGAGGAAGCCACGGTGAGCATTTTGGGGTCACGTCTTTGGTTCTGGCTTTCACGGTAGGTGCAGTTTTGTATATTATCTTTCGCACTAACTCTTTTCAGTTCATTAAATATTCATTGGAAGCATGATTTTTTAATGCCTCCTTATTATGCAATTTTTCAAATATATATACACAGAAAGCGAGAGAACTGGGTAACGAACCCCCGTTTCGAAATGATCCGCCACCGCCCGTTTGCTTTATGTGGGTTTGTCCTCCTCCTGCATTCGCCCGGGAGAATTGCTCTTAGGAGTTGCACCGTGTCCCCCAAAGGGATATCCCCCCCTCCCCCGGGCCACTGGTGCTGGGAAGGTGCCCTTGGAGGGGACTCAAACCCTCGGAGACGTGGCTGGGTCAGGCGTGGGTGGGCCTCACCCCCACGGAGGTCCCAGGCGGGAGAGGAGGCCGGATGGACGCAGAGACGGCGGCGGGCAGAGGAAGCCAGGCGGGCGGGCGCTGGAGGTATGCGGCCACAGGCCTGGGCACCAGGACCCCTCCAGTCACTGACAGCGCCCCGGCTCCTTCCCCAGGAGCACAGCCCCGCAGACACCAGCGCTTTGTGGGGGTCCGTGGCCCAGGGCCCCCCGGGGGGAGGGCCAGCCGCAGCGCTGGGGTCCCCCCTGCCCCCCTGGGCTGGGCAGAGCCGGGGGCGGCAGTGAGGCTCCTGGGGGCTCCACCCCGTCCCCACGTCTGCGTCTCGGGGGGACCCGCCGGCGCCCGCAGTCCACGCTGCGGCAGGCCCTCCTCGGGACCCACACTTGGTGCTCACCAGCACGCCCTGCCCCCTCCCCCCCCCAGACGGAGACGGCGGCTGTGAGGCATAAACAGCAGACGCCGCCCCCCCTCCCGCTGCGCTGGCGGCTGCTCCCCGCGCCCAGAGAGTCGCAGCTTCTCGCGTCCTGGAGGCTTGTCAAGTCGGAGGCTTAAATCATCCCGTGGCGGCGCCATTTCAGGCGAGAACACACACGTCCCATAAACACGTGTGGGAGGCGTCCCCGTGCGCTCACAGGCCCCCGCCTGGCTCTGAACCCCGGAACCTCGAATCCCGGAACCCTATACCCTGGAACCCCAAAACCCTAAACCCCGGAACCCCAAAACCTGGAATCCAGAGCCCCGAACCCCAAAGCCCCGGAACCCTAAACTCTGGAACCCCAAACCCCGGGACCCCGAAGCCCGGGACCCTGAAGCCCAGGACCCCGAAGTCAGTGCCGGACGGGCAGGTCCTTTCCCATTTCCTGCCGACAGCATCGCTGGGGGCTCGTCGGCTGTGAAATGTCTTCAACCGCCACAGACGTCGGGGTCGCTGTCCTCAGGGTTGTGGTCCTAAGTGACGCTGTAGCCATGGAGACGGAGGGCGGGGACTGCCCAGTGAGGGCTCGCGTGTCAGCAGGGTGCCGGCCACCCACACTGCCACCCCCTTTCCCATCCACCGGGGCATCCGGGGCCCACGTGGAGGCAGCCGCACCTGCCTCTCTTCCTCCTTCCCCTCGCAGCCCTGACCCCTGACCCCAGCCCTGACCCTGACCCCCAGCCCTGACTGCTGACCCCCAGGCTATGGGATCCCTGATGCCCAGCCCTGACCCCTGACCCCCAGGCTGGGGGGAGTGGGGTAGCATGTGGGAGTCCCTCAGGGCAGTTCTGGCGGCGGTGGGGGGGGGAGGGTGTGCCCCTGACTCCTTGGGCACACGGGGTCCACAGGAATGTGAGGCCGTGAGCCAGTGGGAGGCCCGGCCCTCTGTTCCCGCAGCGCAGGCAGCAGGCCTTCCCCTGGCAGAGACCAGACGGTGGTGGTGGCGGTGGTGGCGGTGGTGGTGGCGGTGGAGGTGGCAGTGGCGGTGGCCTGGGCTCCGTGGGGCCCGTGTCCGTGGAGAGCCCGCGCTGGGCCAGGTCCATTCACTTGGTGGCGTGTCAGACGCGTGTTCTGTGCCACGTGCGGGGGAGCCAGGGGTGTGTGCACTCACTTCCCGACATGCCTGCCCTGGGGTCCCGCGCCGTGACTCTGGGCATCTTCCCACCCTCCCGCCGGCCCCCGGGCGTCGCGCCCATCGCGCCCTGCCGCCTCTGCCAGGGGAGCTCGGGGCCGTGAGCCGGGTTCTCCCCGCCAGAACCTCAGCCTCCCGGCCTGGGCGTGTCCGGAGACGTGCGCACTATTTTAAGTTTGATTTACTGCTAATCCGCTGGTATTTACGAGTCCCCGACGCCTTGGAAACGTACGTCAGAGCGCGCAGGGCCTGAGCGCGTGCAGGTGGAATTCCTGCACCGGGGCCGCTTCCTTACAAGGCCTGTCCCGGGCGAGGCTGCGCTGCTGCTGCGGCTTCGGGCGGGGGGAGGCGGGGGGGGGGCGCTCAGAGGGCGGAGCCTGGGGTGGGCCCGGGGGGCTTCCTGGAGGAGGCATCTCCGTTCCCCTGGGCCCCGGGACTGAATCAGTGTCCTGGGACGACTGAATCCGTGTCCTGGGACGACTGTCACAGCCTGTGAGCACCAGGCATTGGTTCTCACACAGGACGGAGGGCAGAGGCCCAGCCAGGCGTGGGCAGGGCTGTGCTCCTCTCTGAGGCTCAGCCCGGGGCAGCGGGCATTCCTGGGCTGGGCACGCCGCTCCCCTCTCTGCCTCCACCGGCACATGCCTCCGTCCCCTCTCTTCTCTAGCTTCTCCCTGTCTGTCTGTCACCCACGGCCCGGTCCTCACCTATAAAACTCTCCCTGAGCTGCCACTGGATCCAGGGGCCTCTCAGCTCCCCCGGAATCTGCCCTCTCCTCATTTCCAGACCCTTCATTACCTCTGCAAACCCCCTTTTTGTAGGAACCCCTCTCACGTCCCGCGGGGTTCAGGGTTCCTGTTCAGGGTCCGGGGTCTGGAGGAGGCTCCAAGAGTCCGGACCTCTCACTCCGCAGGCTGTAGCTCACACCCAGAGGCGGGGCCCCGCTGAGGCTGTCGGGGTGCACGGTCTTTGGGGAGCCCTGGGGGTTTGGAAGGAGACCCAGCATGAGAACCACCCAGGAGGGTCTTGTGGGGCCTGGGATAGTCATGTCCTGCCCTCCTCCCGGCTCACTGGCCCCGCCACGCACCCCTGTCCTCCTCGCCTCCTGCACCCCCCTCCCCTCCCCTCCCTTTCTCTTCCCTCCCCCTCCTCTCACAGCCCCCCACAGACGTGAATGAGGTCTCAGGCCTGGCCCTGCCTTGCACGCCCCGGGCCTGCTGGGCACATGCTGCAGACTCCCCCTGCCTCTGCTCAGGGTCCTCACCCACCCAGTGGGGTGACAGGGCTGCATGGGGACACCCCAGGGGCGGGCCTGACCCCAGGGAGCGCCCCGTAAACAGCCGCTTAAAACAGAGGCAGGAGCAGCAAAGACGGCCCGCGTCCAGAGCAGGGTCTGCGTGTCCCCCCCAACCCCCACCCTGTGTATGTCAGGTGACTCGGAGGAGGCCTGTTGCCACGGCAACTGCACCTAGTTACTTCCCAGGATGCACTGTGGGCCCTCCCCCAGGTAGTCCCTCAGATACCCCACTCGGCAGCCCGGTCCCACACCCTAACTCTTTGCCGGACGCCCTCCCCAGCTCTGTCTGTGGCCCAGGTCTGCCCGGGGTCTTTGGCCCCAGGCCTCTGCCGGGGTCTACTGGCTGACCTCATCGGCAGCCCAGACGCCTCTGTTAACCCATTTCACAGCTGGGGAAGGAGAGGCCCGAAAGGTCGGGAGCAGCCTCAGGGATGCGGAGCCCCAATTCCCCTGCCCCCTGTGCCGGACCAGGCTGCTGTCCCCAGGATGGGGGGCAGGGGGTGGGGGCCCAGGCTGCCGTCCCCAGGAGAGGGGGGTCTCAGCTGCCCTGGGCTCCGAGGGGCTGGCCCTGGGGCAGCCGGGACTCAACAGCAACACCAGAGGGTTAAGAGGTTGGCAGGGGAGGGGCGGGCAGGGCGCAGAGGAGCAGCTGCCAGGCGCCCACTGCCCCGGACCATGAAGATACAATCGTTGCCGAAACCGGTGTGGCTCAGTGGATAGAGCGTCGGCCTGAGGACTGAATAGTCCCAGGTTTAATTCCGGTCAAGGGCATGTACCTTGGTGGTGGGCACATCCCCAGTAGAGGGTGTGCAGGAGGCGGCTGATGGATGTCTTTCTCTTATTGATGTTTCTAACTCTCTATCCCTCTCCCTTTCTCTCTATAAAAAAATCGATAAAAATACACAGTGGTGCCTCGAGATACGAGTGCCCTAACACACGAGATTTTTGAGACACAAGCCGCTGAGCGAGCGATTTTTGCTTTGAAATACGAGCAACATTTGAGATAGGAGTGATCTCGAGGATCGGCCGGCTGCACACGACCCACCTGTTTACCGCGACGCGAGCGTCTCATAGTTTCCCACGCCTCAAGGTGATGGAATGAATTAAACTCGTATCTCGAGGTGCCACTGTATTTAAAAATAAAAAAAGGTACCATCGTGCTGCCCGCTCTGCACGGGAGCACAGCCCGAGCCCCCCGCCGCGCTCCCGAGCGTGAGGCCGCAGCCCGCGGGTTGGAGGGGACCGGGCGCTCCGTCTGCTTCAGCGGCACCGCCATCTGCCTCTCCGGGCACCCAGCCGTGCCAGGCGCGTCTGTGGCAGCTGCCCCGCCCCCACCAGCGGAGCCGGGCCTGTCCTCGGGCCCGGGCCCAGCGCCCCTCCCCGGGGCTGAGACGGGGTCCGGGAGCCGTCTGCCTCCGCGGAGGACAGGCACGGGCGGCCGGGAGACCAGAACGCCGCAGCCACGACGCCGGCCATCACAGCTGCGGGCCTGAGCCTTCCCCGGTGCGTGTGGACACGGGGTGCCTCTGACCCTCACCGCCGCCCGCACCCCAGCGCTGTCCTGCCCGTTTACAGAGGAGGAGCACTGAGGCCGGGAGTGGGAGTAGGGTGGGGGGACAGCAATCTGGGCTTCGTCCCACAGCCCCATCCACCCGGGCCGGCCTGCTGTCAGAGCTCAGTGACCTTCCTCTGACTCCCTGTGTCCTTTCCACGTGTACCGTGCACACACAGGCACACGCGTGCACACGCGTGCACACTTTCCAGGAAGAACTCAAGACTCCCGCGAGCTCTCCCCGGCTCCCTGGCTCACCCCTCCCTTCTGCAGCAGGAAGAGGGTCTCCCATGTCCACTTTGCCTGAACCCAGGGGCCTGGGACGGCGGGTGGGCCTCAGGGTGAGCCGGGACAGGCCGGAGCCAGCTCCCACCGGGCAGAACTGACCAGCCGACCGTCCAGGGACCAGGGACCGAGACAGTTCAACCGAGTCGGGAGAACCAGAGTCTCGGAGCTGCACCCCGGGGGGGCCTGTTACAGCCGCTTACACCCCCGCGGCCTGGCTGAGAGCAGACAGGAAGACCACCCAGGCAGGGGGTGCTCACGCTGTCAGGGAAGGAGAGGCACAGGGCGCGGGCTGAGCGGTGTTTCCTTACGGCTCTGTCTGCCCCCAGCGCGGCCGGTGCCCGCTCTCCCAGCGGAGAAAAGCAGGCCTGCAGGAACCGGAGGGAACGGGCGCCTCCTGAGAGTCGTGTGGAGAGCAGGAGGGGACAGAGCACCTGCCCCACGTCCCGGGAGAGGGGGGGCCCAGCCTGTCAGCCCCTGGGGCTCAGTGTGACCGTCGAGGGACAGAGGCAGGACAGGGGTCAGGAGCGCAGGAGGCAGAAGCACGGACGCACGCGGCAGGGACAGCCCAGGCGCCGAGGAGCGAGGGGGCCAGGAGGAGTGAGTCTGGGTGTCTCAGCGGGAAGGAGGGGGGCAGGGCGGCCAGGGGTCACAGGCCTCTGCCCGGAGCGCGGGAAAGGGACTCAGCAGCACACCAGCCCCGTTACATAAGCCCGTCCGCCCGCCCGCCCGCCCGCCGGAGCCCCGCGCCCGAGACAGCTCCCTGCCGCAGCGACACTGTAATATTTATGTGGAAACCAGGCTTTTTATTTTATTTTTTATTTTTTTTACGGGGGAAGAGACTGAATTCCCAGCCTCTGGAAGCGCTCGCCAGAGCCGAGCTCGCCTGTCGGTGCCGGCACACGGCGCCCGGAGCCCAGCGGAGCGGCAGTCACGTGGGCCCGAGGCCGTTACATAACCCGCGCTTCCCACGGTCTGTCTGCGGCCGCCTCCCCGCTCCCACGGGCCACACCGGGTCTCAGCCCCCTCCCCGGACACCTGCAGCTGCGCCCACAGCCAGGACCCCACGGGGGGGGGAGGGCAAGGCCCGGGGCCCCCACCCCCAAGGTGGTCCCCACTCGCCCAAAGCTGCTTGGGAGCGGCCCGAGCGCTGGCACCCACAGGCAGGCACAGCCGATGGGACCTCCCAGTGTGACCCGCCCTCCAGGGCCCCCTGGCAGAGAGAATCTTCCAGATCAGACACCTCCCCACCCCGGCACAGCCACGTGGCTGCCGTGGCCACGGAGCCAGCGGGAAGGGGGCGGCATGGGCAGCAGCTGCTCATCTCCTGCCAAGGCCTAAGCTGCAGCTGCCGGTCCCCCGAGGAGCCCCCAGGGGGAGAGGGAGGGGGCCTGGGCAGGGCCTCTGCAGGGGTAGTGGGCAGCGGGCAGGGCCAGGTGGGTATCGGGCAGGACCAGGTGGGTGGGACCAGGACCAGGGGGGCAGGGGGCAGGCCCAGGTGGACAGGGGACAGGACCAGGTGGGCAGTGGGGAGGACCGGGTGGGCAGCGGGCAGGACCAGGTGGGCA
>PVJN01022808.1:0-32952 GCA_004026805.1 Lasiurus borealis | reverse complement strand
AAAAATGGGGTGACATAGGAAAAGTACTTGCTTGTCAATCATGCCTGGGAGCAGAGATGGTTGGCCAGAATAAGCATGGCCACTACAAGCATAGGAAAATTTGGAACACATAATCCCCGGAACAAAGGAGCCTGTTCTCTTGTGCTCTTGTGCTTTCAGAACTCTTGGGACCCTTTTTGCATCTAATGAACGCCCTTGGCTTTCTTGATTTACCCATAACACAATGGACTAATGGGCTACTGCTAGACTGGTGCTGATCTGGACCCAGCTTCAACATGGAAAGGAAACTCTGGACACTGGCTCTGATTTTAGCTCTGCTGAAGCCCCAGCTACACTTCTATGACTGGACTAAGGAAAATGGGACTTTGGAAACCTAGGGGTGTAATTCCATAGAAAAAAAGCTTTCTACCATATCACATCCTCCCATGTGAGTCCCATAAAATTTCTTTTCTCAGGATATCATAAGAACTCCACCCCAGGAAGTAACAAGAGGCCGTGAGGTCTGCTCCCCTCTTGATAACAGAACAACATCAACAAAAAATCAGCACCATCCAGGAACAGACTTTCCACTGAGTAGTGTGTATGTGAGACAGATCCAAACGGCACTAAAAGGTTTTTGTTTGTTTTTTAAAGCTACAAAGTTACACTTATACAAGATGAATATTCCTAGAGATATTCCATATACTATAGTGCCTATAGTTAATAGTAATGTATTATACTCTTAAAGTTTTGCTAAGAGAGTAGATCCTATATTAAGGGCTCTTATCATACACACACAAACACATACACACACATACATACTCACATTCACAAACACATACAGAGGACAGGAGGAGACTTATGAAGGTGATGGATATGGGTTTGGCATAGGTTGTGGTGATAGTTTCATAAGCATTTGCTAATCTCCAAACTCATAAAGTTGTATATATTAAATTTGTATAGGATTTTTGTGTCAATTATACTTCAATAAAGTGGTTATAAAAACTGAGGTCCATAATAAAATTCATCCCTCAAAGAAGTCCAAAGCCAATAAGGTGTATTATATATATAAAACATATAAACAAATAAAAAACAGCATTTTATGTTAGGATTCAAACAAGAACAAGATTCTTAAGGCATAATACTCAAAATGTCTAGGATACGATCCAAACTTACTGAGCACAGAAAGACTCAGAAAAGTTTCACACAAGATAATATACTAAAATAAATAAAAAGTAAAATAAAATCAACAAAATTAAAATCCAAGATAATGCACATTTTGATACTATAGATAAAAATATTAAAGCAGCTATAGCATCCATTCTCCAAGAAATAAGGAAAGTTAAAACAGACAGTTTAAAACAATAAAATAAAATGTATAAAGATAAATAAAGTGGAAATATTTGAACTGCAATATATAATAACCACAACAAAAAATCCACTGGGTGAATTCAATTAGTATAATGAACATACTGGGTGGTGGTAGTGGGGGAATATCATTGAAGTTGAAGATTGACAATTTAAACAAAAGAGGGAAAATAATAATACTTAAAAAAATGAATGGCAAAAATTTACATAGCCTTAGACACCAATGGAAAAACCTAAAAAAGTAAGTTTAATATATATAGCTTAAGGCTTCTAAAAGGAAAGGAGACCAAGTGTGGGAGAGGAAAAAAAAATTGAAGAAATATAGTTGAATATAAAGACATTCATATGCAGATTTAAGAAGCTGAGAATATCCCAAACAACTGAAACTCAAACTAACCCATATCAGCCACATGATAATGCAACTATTGAAAACTAAAGTCTATGAAAATGATTGATAGCTGTTAGAGAAAACTCACACATTACTTATAAGGAAACAAATACATAAATGACTGAGGGTTTCTTATTAAAAACCATGAAGGCCTGAAGGCCAGATAAAGTGAGGTGAAATACATTCATGTTTGTTAATTTCTTTATATATAAAAAGTGTAATTGACTGTTGAGTCAATTGCAATAAAAATATACTTAAGGAGTTATATTCCACAAGACTGTCAGGGACTGTTGGACAAGGGTCCCCTGGCTGGGCAATCTCTAGCACCACTGAAATCTCTCCCAGGTGGTCATCTCTGCCCCAGAAACCACACCATCTTGAAGGAGAGAGTGGCTGTAATCAGAAGCCCAGCTTTACCTTCACACAGGGAATCCTCAGATACCACCCAGGACCCTACAGCCACAATGCCCAGGAACCAGCTGCCTAAGCTATGAACCCACAAACACCGAGACTCCAGCCTCCCCAGCTACAGGCACCTAAAAAACTTTGTCTAGGGGAGAAAAAGTAGTGGCCAAATAAGCAGACAAGTCCTATACCTTCTTACAGAGCAGATAGAAGAAACAGTTGAATTGAATAACATCTGCCTGGAATTGGCAAATTAAACACAGCTGGTGAGGCAATCTATGGATGGAAAGGTCAGAGATTGCCTGGAAAGAGGTGGGATCTGGGAACTGGGCTACAGGGAGAAAAACACACAGCCAGGATTATAATCTCAAAGGGAGACTGCAGTGCAACAAATCCATATCCCTTGGGATCAGTGTATCTCTCGAATGTGGAAAGGGTCCACAGGGATGCTGGCAATAGCGTACTCTAGATCTAAGCCCACAGCCATGGGAGGCTGCACCCAGAAAGGCAGCCTAAAGTTCTACACTGGCTACACAGTGCCTGGAGGAAAAAGTTGATGTGAGGTAGTGCAGTTGCTCTGTCTTTATAATTTTCATGCTTTTACTTGATAAACCGAGTGTATGGGATCTTTAAATTACGAACACTTAGTGAGGTTGTGGTGCCAGGGAAGGTGGTTTTTGTGGAAACTGGGGAGCAGAATAGGGAGAGATGATCAGGAAGCCAGTTCTGGGGAAGTCTGTCCCTCCTGCCCTGAATAAACATTTTTCTCCTAAAGACAAAGCTCCTCCTAACAGTACTGCTACACCTAGTCTTTAGTGCAGTAGGAAAAGTAAGATTCTAAAGACCTGCAGGGAGCCCTGGGGCACTGGGTAAAGGGACCATTTGGTCCTGGAAACTAATACAGAGACACCATCACCCAGGGGCCATGTCAGAAATAGACAGTTGTGTAAATATGACTGAAAACAGACAGAAAAACAAAGTGGGCAGATTGATCCCACCTGCTTGGCACCAAGGTTGTGGCTTATGATACAAAGGAGTGGTAGATCAATGGGAACTTAAAGCACTGTGCTGACTACCTGACAGGAAACTGAGACTTGGCAGGCAGAACAGTAGAGAGGGGTCTGAAACCAGCCTCTGTGGACATTAAATACTCAGCTGAAGCAAATGCATTTCACTACTTCATTTTTTTTATCTTTTTATCTTCTACTTAAGATACTAAAATTATTTTCACTTTTTTAGTATTTTATTATTATTATTATTATCTGTCTTTTTAAAATTTTTTCATTAGTATTATACATTCTACTTTTGTTTTGTTTTTTATTTTTTTATCATTATTTTACGCTATCTCATTTTTTCTTCAATGCCAACACTTTCTTCCTCAATTTTCCTTCTTATTCTATTTCTTTTCTCTTGTTCCTCATTTAGTTTTTCTCTATCTTTCTTTTTACTCCTTGTTAAAAATTGACCTTCTTTATTTACTTTATTGTCACATTACTATTAAATTGGTCTCTCTTAGCTTTCTCAAATACCTAATTTCATCTCCCTTGCCCTAAGTTCATGCAAACTTCTCTTTTTCTTTGATAGCCAATTTTTTTCCTTTTCATTCTTTATGTTTGTTTAATTGTTTGTTAGTGTGTTTTTTTGTTTTGTTTTGTTTTGTTTTTATTTTATGGTTTTATTCTTTTTCTCCTCACTTGTTCTATTCTTCTACTAATAGCTTAATTAGTATCAATCACCAACTCAGACCTATCTGTTCTCTATTCTGCTTTTCAAAAAAATAGATGAATACATAGATAAATAGATTAAAGAAAAGGAAAAATTTATCTATTTTTTATTTTATATATAGTATATCTTTTAATATATTTTAATTATTTTTAAATTATTACTTATACTATATTTTGAGTATTTTTTTATTTTCTTCTTATATATTCATTCTTTTTCTACCTCCTCTATACATAATTATGGCTATTTCCCCATTCATTCAAATCCTTTACTTTATCTTCTGGAAATCAGCTCTGCCTCTTCAGATTCAGCTTCCCTGCTTCTTTTCTAGGTGTTTGTTGCTTGCATTTTTTAGATTAGTTGTTGGTTTTTGGATTTTTTTCCCTATATACATATATATTTTTCTTTATTTTTTCTTCTGTTTCTTTTTTCTCTTAACTTTATACCTTTTCTCAATATCATTTTTGCATTCTTTTTTTCTCCCTTAATTCTCTTTTCTCTGGTGGTCACCTTAATTTGGGAGTTATTGGTTATCATTAATATACTTGTGTTTTGTGCTCTCTGTTTTTTGCCTTGTCAAATTGCATTTTGTACTTTTTAATCAGTGTGATGGAGAGTGGGCCACATAACCAGACAGCCTAAGAAAAGTGAAAATGGGGAGATAAGAAACAGCCCCCATAAGAAAGAAAAGTTGGACTCATGGGAAAAGAAGGAAAACAAAATTGAGGCAAGCAATTTGTCAGAGAAAGAATTCATAGCAATAGTTATAAGGACACTGAAAAGGATTGAAGACAAATTCAACAACATGTGTAAGAACCAAGAGTAAATAAAAATGAACTAAGAAGAAATAAAGAATGTTATCGCTGCATAAAAGAACACAATAGAAGGCATCAACACTAGACTAAAAGAAGTAGATGACTGTATCAGTGAGCTAGAAGACAAGGTAGGAAAAAGCAAGAGCAGTAATTGGGGGGAAAAAAAAACTAAACTAAAAAACAGGAGAACCTAAGGGAGTTTTGGGACAACATGAAACAATACAATATCTATATAGTATGAGTACCAGAAAGAAAAGAAACTGAGAAATAAATAGAAAACCTATCTGAGGAAATAATGACAGAAAACTTCTCTCATATTGGGAAGAAAAAACTCACATAAGTCCCAAACTCAGAGTCCCAAACAAAATAAATCCAAAAGACCAATGTCAATGCACATTATAATTAAACTAGAGGCCCAGTCCACAAAATTTGTGCTCCAGGGATAGGATTGTCCCTCAGCCCAGTTTGCACCATCTCCAATCTGGGACGCATGAAAGAATGTTTGACTGCCAATTTACAGGGATCAAGCCATGGGAAGGAGGTATGGTCAGCCTGGGTGAGGTCCTAAAGGCTGTTTTCAGGCTTGCCACAGCCTCATCAGGGTGAGGGTCCCTGCTGGAGTGCCTGGCCAGCCTGGGTGAGAAGCTGATGGCTGTTTGCAGGCTGGCCACACACACCCTTGGTGACCCAAGATCCCAGCCCCTTCTCTTTTTCTTTTTATTCAGCACCTCCTTGAGTGGAGGCCAGGACTGGCTGGAAGCAGGTATCTGGGATTTATTTATCTTCTATAATTGAAACTGCACAGCCTTGAGCAGAGGCCAGGTCCAGCTGGAAGTCTGTGTTGTCCCAGGCAATCCAGGCTCCCAGTGCCTCCTTGAATGGAGGCCAGAGTGATTTAATTATCTTCTATAATTGAAACTTTGTATCCTTGAGCAGGGGCCAAGGCTGGCCAGGGTGGGTAGGAAGCTTGGCTTCCTCAATTACTGGAGCAACCCAAGCCTACTGCTTGCTCCAGCTCTGTGGCCACTGCCATCTTTATTGAGTTAATTTGCATACTCACTCCTGATTAGCTAGTGGGTATAGCAGAATGATGATCAATTTGCATGTTTCTCTTTTATTAATGTAAATTGGTAAACAACAATTACAAAGTAAGTACCTTAAAGTCAGCCAGAGAAGGATAGAAAGTTACCTATAAGGGAACTCCCATCAGGCTATCAACTGATTTCTCAAAAGAAACACATCAGACCAGAAAGGAATAGAATGGAGTATAAAAAGTGATGAAAAACAAGGGGCTGGATCCAAAATACTATGCCCAGCAAGGCTATAATTCAAAATTAAAGGTTAATCAGGAGCGTCACAGACAAAGGGAGTTTACAAGTATTAAAACAAACCAGCAATGCAAGAAATGCTAAAGGGACTGCTATAAAAAGAAGAAATAGGAAGGGAAGAATGAAAACAGTCATAAAGAATAAAAATGGTGACAAACAAGTATCTATCAATAACTTTAAATGTAATTGGATTAAATGCCCCAATCAAAAGACATAGGTAGCTGAATGGATATGAAAACATGACAAATATATCTGGTGTCTACCAGAGACCCACCTCAAAAGAAAGACTCACACAGACTGATAGTGAAGGGATGAAACAATTCTTTCAGTCAAAAGGAAATGAAAAAATAAAGCTGTGGTAGCAATACTTATATCTGACAAAATAGACCTCAAAGTGAAAGCTATAACAAAGGCTACTTCATAATACAAAGAGAGAAATTCAAGAAGAAGATATAACTCTGGTAAACATTTTTGCACCCAATACAGGGACACCCAAATATAGGAAATTGCTTTTGGGAGATAACAAGGGAGAGATTGAGAACAATACAATCATAGTAGGGGACTTTAATACCCCACTAACACCACTTGATAAATCCTCTAAACAAAAAATCAGCAAAGAAACAGCAATCCTAAATGACTCACTAGATCAGATGGATTTTATTGACATCTTCAGAACATTTCACCCAAAAGCCACAGAATATACATTCTTCTCAAGTGCACATGGGGCATTTTCAAAGATAGACCACATATTGGGTCACAGGCAGTCTATTCAAATTCAAGAAGATAAGAAATCAAATCAAGAGGAGAAACCAAGATGGTGGCTTAAGTGAACACCTAAACTGCTGCCTGACACAACAATTTCAA
Source organism: Lasiurus borealis (assembly GCA_004026805.1). Lineage (NCBI taxonomy): Eukaryota > Metazoa > Chordata > Mammalia > Chiroptera > Vespertilionidae > Lasiurus > Lasiurus borealis. The sequence continues at coordinate 26,083 of PVJN01022808.1, read as the reverse complement.
AATTACAACTAAAAAGATAGAATGGACACCATCCAGAACCAGAGGAAATCTGGCTGAGTGAAAATTCTGCAACTAAAAGTAAAGAGAGGGGCTCACAAAGACTCAGAGGAGCTGTAAAAGCTGAGGCATGGAGACATGCACATGGAGAGGATGGGTAGCAGAGTGGCTGGCTGGCTTCCTCTAACAGAAGGGACACAGGAAATCCCAAATGCACTGAACCCCTTCTGACTGCACTGAACACCAGTTCCAGGCGAGACTTATACAGGGGGAGTTTGGACTGTTGTGGAAATGGAGGAGTGCACAGAAACTTAGGGGAGCCACAAAATGCAGAGGTCTGGAGGCACGCACGGAGGACTGCTGATTATGCCACTGGCTTTCTCTAGTGGGAGGAAAACAGAACCTCCTAACTGCACTGAAATCTAGGTCCGACTACACTAAACCCGTTTTGAGCATGACCCTGGGGACCCAGACTCATATGGGTCCCTAGAGTGCACGGAAACTTAGGGGAGCTGAAAAGGCAGATGTCTGGAGGCTCGCACGCACATGAAAAGAAAAGGTCTAGAGGTGTACATGCGTATACACACAGAGAGGGCTGCAGTGATTCCCAGGGGCACTGAGACCAAGGGGCTGCCATGTAGGGCAGGGCTAACTGGAAGCCAAGGCTGTCTGCTCAGCCCTGAGGCTCCACCACATCCAAGCCCAGCACAGAGGCTGTTGCAATTTTGCAAGTCTTAAGGCTGAGTCCAGCGTAGTTTTCCAGACACAGACACAGCTGATCCTCACAACCAATTGGTATGGAGATCAATTCCCCCCAGTGATACCAACAACAATCAAGAATTAACTACAATGAATCCAAGATGGCAGCATAGGTAAACACCTACATTGCTGTCTCGCACAACAATTTCAAAACTACAACTAAAAGACAGAATGGACATCATCCAGAACCACAGGAAAGCTGGTTGAGTGGAAATTCTACAACTAGAAGGAAAGAGAAGGGCTCATGGAGACCCAGAGGAGCTGCAAAGAGCTGAGGTACAGAGAGCACTCGTAGAGAGAGCAGGTGCCAGAGTACCTGGCTGGCTTTCTCTGGTGGGAGGGAGACAGAGACTCCCAATGGCATTGAACTCCTTATCCTAGGACACTAAACCCCAGGTCCAGCCAAAACTCATAGGGGGGTAGGAGGAGTTTGGACTGTGAAAAGGGAGAAGTGCATGGAAATTTAGGGGAGTCCCAAAAGATCAGAAATCTGGTGGTGTGCACAGCACTGGGCACAGAAGACCAACTGCTGATTGTGCCTCTTGCTTTCACAAGTGGGCAGGAGACAGAGCCTCTGAACTGTGCCACTTCTAACACCACTAAACCCCAGTTTCGGGCAAAACCCTGGGGACCCAGTTTTATATGGTCCCAGAGCTCAGGGGAGCCAGAAAGGCAGCAGTCTAGAGGCACTGCAAGAGTGCAAGTGCACAAAGGGATCGCTCCAGTGTTTACCCAGTCACGTGAGACTCAGGGGCCGTGGAGGTCGGGGCCGACTGAAAGGCAAGGTGGTCCCTTAAGCACTGAGACTCCACCTATCCCAATGCAACAGAGAGGCTTTTGCAGTTTTGCAAATTGTGTATCATAAGGCTGAATCCAACACAGAAGTTTTCCCGGCATAGTGAAAATGCGGAGACAAAGGAAGAGATTACAAACAAAAGAAATTGAGGAAAACAAATGACTGGATATAGAGTTCAAAACTTGATAAGGTTTTTCAAGAATATCCTAGAAAAGATGGATAGACTTAGCGAGACCCAAGAGGAGATGAAAAAGGACCAACTAGAAATTAAATATACAGTGATTGAAATAAAAAATATTATACAGAGACCTAACAGCAGGCCAAAGGAAGGCAAGAATCAAGTCAAAAATTTGAAATATAAAGAATCAGAAAACACTGAACTGGAAAAGCAAGAAGAAAAAAGAATCCAAAAATGTGAAGATAATGTAAGGAGCCTCTGGACAACTTCAAGCATACCAATATCAGAATTGTAGGGGTGCTAGAAGAAGAGAGAAAGCAAGATACTAAAAACCTATTTGAAGAAAGAATGTCTGAAAACTTCCCACATCTAGTAAAAGAAATAGACTTACAAGTCTAGGAAGCACACAGAAACCCCTCCCCCCCCAAAAAAAAGGAAATCCAAAGAAGTCTACACCAAGACACATCATAACTAAAATACCAAGAGCAAAAGACAAAGAGAGAATATTAAAAGCAGCAAAAGAAAAACAGTTAATTACCTCCCAGAGAGCACCCATGCAATTGTCAGCTGATTTCTCAACAGAAACTCTGCAGGCCAGATGGAAGTGGCAAGAAATATTCAACATGATGAATAGCAAGAACCTACAACCAAGAATACTCTCTCCAGCAAAGCTATCATTCAGAATTGAAGGGCAGATAAAGAGCTTCACAGATAAGAAAAAGCCTAAGGAGTTCATCAACTCCAAACCAGTATTATATGAAATGCTAAAGGTACACTTTTAGAAGAGGAAGAAGAAAAAGATAAAAGATAAAAAATTATGAACAACAAATACATATCTATTAACAAGTGAATCTAAATATTAAGTGAATTAAAAATTTGATCAACAGAATAAACTGGTGAATATAAGAGAATCAGGAGCACAGAAAGGAAGTGGAATGATAATTCTCAGGGGGAAAGGGGTAAGGGTGAGACTGGACAAAAATCATATACCTATGGATGAGGTCAACTGAAGGGAGGTAAAGGTAGAGGGAGGGGTGGGAGCCAGGTGGAGGGGAGCTATGGAGAGGAAAAAAGAGAAACAAATTTAATATTCTGAATAATATAGATTTAATTTAAAAAAAAGATCTTTCCTGAGAATTATTTACCCACCTGCTATATTCACCAGTCCTTGCTCCTTCAGATTACCACTTGTTCCAATCCACTTTCTGAGCAGCACCTCAAAACATACAAAGAAGTGGAATGTTGGGTTTCTGAATGGTTTGCCTTAAAACAAGAAAAGTTCTATTGGAATGGTATCCACACATTACCTGAAAGATGGGGGAAATGTAGAGCTAGCAATGAATGTTATTTTGAATAAAGCACTTTTGATGTTTCTCTTGGGAAAAAAAATAATTAACTACAACAAGACTGTACACACAGTCCACAAAGGGGTGCACCAAGAGTGTCCACCTCAGGTAACTCGGGAGACAGAGCCACTAAGCAATATAGGACACCTACCACACAAAGCTACTCTACCAATTCAGGGAAGCAGTGAAAATGTGGAGACAAAGAAACAGATCACAAATGAAAGAAATGGAGGAAAAGATATGACTAGATATAGAGTTCAAAATCACATTATAAGGTTTTTTTAAGAATTTCCTTAAAAAGAGGGATAAATTTAGTGAGACCCAAGAGGAGATAAAAAAGGACCAACTAGAAATTAAACATACACTGACTGAAATAAAAAATATTATTCAGAAACCTAACAACAGACTAGAGGAATGTAACAATCAAGTCAAAGATTTGAAATAGAAAGAAGCAGGAAACACTCAACTGGAAAAGCAAAAAGAAAAAAAATTCAAAAATGTGAAGATAGTGTAAGGACCCTGTGGGACAACTTCAAGCATACCAACATAGAATTGTGGGGGTGCCAGAAGAAAAGAGAGAGCAAGATACTAAAAACCAACTTGAAGAAATAATGACTAAAAATTTCCCCCACCTGGTAAAAGAAATAGACTTACAAGTTAGGAAGCACACAGAACCCCAAACAAAAGGAATCCAAAGAGGACTACACCAAGACACATCATAATTAAAATACCAAGAGCAAAAGACAAAGAGAGAATATTAAAAGCAGCAAGAGAAAAACAGTTAATTATCTACAAAGGAGCACACATACAATTGTCAGCTGATTTCTCAACAGAAACTATGTAGGCCAGATGGGAGTGACAAGAAATATTCAAAGTGATGAATAGGAAGAACCTACAACCAAGTTTATCCAGCAAAGATATCATTCAGAATTAAAGGTCAGATAAAGAGCTTCATAGAAAGAAAATCTAAAGAAGTTCTCCAGGACCAAATCACTATTATATGAAATGCTGAAAGGTATTCTTTAAGAAGAGAAAGAAGAAAACGGTAAAGATTAAAATTATGAACAACAGCTGAAACAGGTTTGGCTCAGTGGATAGAGCGTTGGCCTGCGGACTGAAGGGTCCCATGTCCAATTCCGGTCAAGGGCATGTATCCTGGTTGCGGGCACATCCCCAGTAGGGGGCGTGCAGGAGGTGGCTGATCGATGCCTCTCTCTCATCGATGTTTTTAACTCTATCCCTCTCCCTTCCTCTCTGTAAAAAAATCAATAAAATATATTTTTAAAAAATTATGAACAACAAATACATATATATCAAGTGAATCTAAAAATCAAATGAATAAAAAATCTGATGAACAGAATAAACTGTTGAATATAATAGAATTAGGGGTATAGAAAGGAGTGGACTGATAATTCTCAGGAGGAAAGAGGTGAGGGGGAGTGCAGGGAGAGTGGACAAAATCATACACCTATGGATGAGGACATTGTGGGGGCATAAGGGCAGAAGGTGGGGTGGAAGCTAGGTGGAGGGGAACAATGGAGTGGGGAAAGAGGAACAATTGTAATAATCTGAACAATAAAGATCTATTTAAAAAATCATATCAAGCATCTTCTCAGATCACAATTGCATAAAATTAAAAATCAACTACAATAAAAATAATTAAAAAATCAAATAATTGGAGGCTAAATAGTATGCTATTAAACAATGATTGCATTTTCAAAGAGATCAAAGAAGAACTAAAAAGCATCCTGGTGACAAACAACAATGAAAACACAACAAAATAAAATCTATGGGACAAAGTGGAAGCAGTCCTGAGAGAGAAATTCATAGCTCTACAAAACTACCTCAGAAAACAAGAAAAAAATGATAATAAGTTATCTAACCCTACAACTCAAACAATTATAAAGAGAAACAACAACAACAAAAAAAGCTCAGAGTAAGCAGAAGGAGGGAAATAATAAAGACCAGAGCAGAAATAAGAGGCATAGGATAAAAAACAAAACAAAAGTAAACAATACAAAAGATCAACAAATCCAAGTATTGGTTCTTTGAAAAGATAAATAAGATTGATGAACTTCTACCTAGGTGCACCAAGAAGGAAAGAGACAAGACCCAAATAAACAGATCAGAAATGAAAGAGGTGAAGTAATAACTGATCCCACAGAAATACAAAGGACTATGAAAACCCTATTCCAACAAAATGGACAATCTAGACAAAATGGACATATTCTTAGAAAAATATAAACTCACAAAAGTCAATCAGGAAGAATAAAAAAAAAAAAAACTTGAATAGTCCATTAACTACCAAAGAAATTGAAGCAGTAATCAAAAATATTCCAGAAAAAAAAAATCCCTGGTCCAGATGGTTTTACACGGGAGTTCTGACAAGCAGTCAAAGAAGAACTAAATCCTATTCTCTTCAGACTATTTCAAGAAATTCAAAAGGGAGGCATACTTCCATCCTCTTTCTAGGAAGCCAGCATTACCCTAATTCCAAAACCAGATAAAGACATCAGAGAGAGAGAGAGAGAGAGAGAGAGAGAGAACTATAGGCCAATATTCTTAAAGAACTGGGTGCTAAAATCCTCAACAAATTCTAGCAAATTGGATCTAGCATTACATTAGAAAGATCATATACCATGACCAAGTGGGATTTATTTCAGGGATGCAAGGCTGGTACAATATTCACAAATTAATAAATGTGATACATCACATAAACAAATTAAGAAACAAAAATCACATAATCTTAACAATTGATGCAGAAAAAGCATTTGACAAAATCCAACACCCTTCCTTGATAAAAACTCTCAGCAAAGTGGGAATAGAGAAATCACATTTCAACATAATAAAAGCCTTGTATGACAAACCTACAGCCAACATCATACTCAATAGGCAAAAACTAAACTCTTTCCATAAGAACGGGAACAAAACAGAGGTACCCACTTTCACCACTAGTGTTTGACCTGGTAGTGGAAGTGCTAATCATAGCGATCACATAAGAGGAAGAAATAAAAGGCATCCAAATTGGAAAAGAAGTAAAGCTGTTCTTATTCACAGATGACATGATACTGTACATAGAAAAATCCCAAAAACTCCATCAAAAAACTACTAGACCTAATAAACAAATTTGGCAATGTAGCAAATACAAAATTAATACCTAGAAATCTATGGCCTTTTTATATACCAATAATGAAACTCACAGAAAGATAAACTAAAAAGAAAATCCCATTTATCTTCGGATCAAAAAATTAAGATTCCTAGGAATAAACTTAACTGTTAAGGAGGTAAAGACCTGTCCTCAGAAAACTACAGGACATTTCAAAAAGAGATAGAGGAAGATATAAACAAATGGAAGAACTTAATTGTTTGTGGATTGGTAGAATCAACATCATTAAAATGTCCAACTATCAAAAGCCATTTATAGATTCAATACAAACCCCATTAAAATACCAATGGCATATTTCACAGATCTAGAACGAACACTCCAATATTCATTTGGAATAAAGAAAATAGCCACAGCAATCCTAAGAAGAAGAACAAAGTTGGAGGGATCACAATACCAAATATCAAGATACATTACAAAGCCACAGTTCTCAAAACTGCCTTGTACTGGCAAAATAACAGACATACAGACCAATGGAACAGAACAGAGAATCCAGAAATCAACACAAGCCATTATGATCAATTAATATTGACAAAGGAGGCAAGAGCATAAAATGGAGTCAATACAGTTAATTCAATACATGGTGCTGGGAAATTTAGTCAGATAATTTTTAAAAAATGAAAATTGATCACCAACTTAACATCATACACAAAAACAAACTGAAAATGTCCAAAGGACTTAAATATAAGATGGCAAATTATAAAAATCTTAAAAGACTCCATAGGCAACTAAATATCAGACATATGTTATGGCAATATCTTTACCAATATAGCTCCTAGGGCAATGGAAACTAAGGAGAAAATAAGCAAATGGGACTACATCAAAATAAAAACCTGCACAGCAAAAGAAACCATTAATAAAACAATAAGAAAACCCACTGCATGGGAAAACATATTTGCCAATACTATTTTAGATAAGGGTTTAATCTCCAAAATTTACAGGGAACTCATACAACTTAACAAAAGGAAGATAAACAATCCAATCAAAACATGGGCAAAGAATCTAAATACACACTTTTCAAAAGAGGACATACTGAAGGCCAAGAGACATATGAAAACATGCCCAAAGTCACCAATCATCTGGGAGATGCAAATCAAAACAATGAGATACCATCTCACACCTGTCAGAATGGCTATCATCAACAAATCAACAAATGACAAGTGCTGGTGAGGATGTGGACAAAAAGGAATGCAGACTGCTACAGCCACTGTGAAAGACAGTATGGAGCTTCTTCAGAAAGTTAAAAATGGAACTTTCATTTGATCCAATAATCGACTTCTAGGGCTATATCTCAAGAAACCAGAAACACCAGTCAGAAAGGATATATGCACCCCTATGTTCACAGCAGCACAATTTACAATAGATAAGATTTGGAAACAAACATCCCAAGTGCCCATCAGCAGTTGAGTAGATTAGAAAACTATGGTACATCTACACAATGGAATACTAGACCACTATACAAAAGAAGAAACTTTCATCATTTGCAACAGCATGGATGGAACTGGAGAGCATTGTATTAAGTGAAATAAGCCAGTTGGAGAAAGATAAATATCACATGATCTCACTCATATGTGGCATATAATAATCAACATAAACTAAGATACAAAAGTAGATCCAGAGACAAATGGCAGGGGAGAGGGTGGTTAGATCAACCAAATGACTTATGTACATGCATATTAGCATAACCAATGGACACAGACACTGGGATGGTGGGGCTTGCCCTTGAGATTGGGAGTGGTGGGTGGGTGTCAATCAGATAAAAAGAAGACATATGTAATACTTTAAATAATAACAAAATTCTATATAATAAAACCCTAGTATGGTAATTGTCCGGTCTTCCAGTTGGCCATTGAACCAATCAAAGCATAATATACTAATGATATGCTAAGGATGCTCACCTGCTCACTATGACGTGCACTGACCACCAGAGGGCACACAGTCAACTGGTAGAACAGTTGCAATGATGAACACTGACTCTAGAGGGCAGACAGTGACCTATCAACCAGTCACTCCATGCCATGGTCCCTCCCCAGCTGGCCTATATCCCAAATCCCTCCCAGGCCCTGATCATACACCAGTGGGGTCCCTTAGCTTGGCATGCTCTCTCTCACAATCTGGATCCCTCAGGGAATGTTGGAGAGCCAGTTTCGGCCTGACAGCAGAATGACTAGTCACTATGAAGTGCACTGACCACCTGGGGAAAGATACTAATGCAGGAGCTGCCCCATGGTGGTCAGTGCACTCCCATAGCAGGAGCACTGCTCATCCAGAAGCCAGGCTTACAGCTGGTGAGCACAGAGCGGTGGCAGGAGCCTCTCCTGCCTCTGCGGCAGTGATAATGATATCCAGTTACCAACTTAGGCCTACCCATGGGCCTAACCTGGCAATTATACATTCCCCAAGGGCTCCTGGACTATAAGAGAATGCAGGCTGGACCGAGGGGTCCCCTGGAGTGCACGCATTTCATGCACCGGGCCTCTAATATATAAACACACACACACACACACACACACACACACACACACACACACACACCCTAGTGGCCCAGTGCTCAGAATGTGTGCATGGTAAGGGTTTTCCCTCAGCCAAGCCTGCACCCTTTCCGATCCCCAGGGATGTCTGATTGCCGGTTTAGGCCCTATACCACAGGAATCAGCCCTAAACCAGCAGTTCAACATCCCTCTCCCAATCTGGGACCCCTGGTTCCTAACCACTTACCTGCCTTCCTGCCTGATCACCCTTAACCACTCTGCCCCCAACTGCCCTCCCTGCCTGCCTGCTTGCTGCCAACCACCATTTCTCAGGGCCCAGCTCACCCCCACCTGCCCCTCCCCACCAGCCTGCTTGCCTCCAACTGCATCCTCTATTAACCTGCTTTCCCCCCTGCCCTCCTCTGCTAGCCTGATTGTCCCTAACCACCTCTGCCTCAGCCCCACCACCATAGCTTTGTCAAGAAAGACATCTGGAAAGTGTCCTGGTCTAATTAGCATATTACCCTTTTATTAGTGTGTGTGTGTGTGTGTAAACTTTTTTGTTCAGGGGATTAAATATTACAAATTTTCTCATGCTTGTAGTAGCCATACTAATTCTAGCCAATGACCCCTGTTTTCAAATGTAACTGACAGGCAAGTATCTTCCCTGTTATCTCAACTTTATTGGGCATGTGTCTATCTTCCCTGTGTTGGATTCCAGAGGATGTAAAGCTGTAGTTTCCTGGTTTTGCTGCCCAAATAACATGCCTTGAATGTCTGGACTCTCTTTGGTTCTTTCCTATTATTAATTAAAAGTTAATTACAACAGCCGAGACCACTTTGGCTCAGTGGATAGAGCATCGGCCTGCAGAATGAAAGGTCTCGGGTTCAATTCCGGTCGGGGGCTTGGGGGCACATCTCCAGTGTGGGACATGGAGGAAGCAGCTGATCAATGTCTCTTTCTCATTGATGTTTCTGATTTCCTATCCCTTCCCCTTCCTCTCTGGAAAAAATCAGTGAAAAATATATTTACACTCAACCACTGAGCCATGCTGGCTAGGCCAGGGCTAAAATTTTAACTTTAAATGTAAAGTGATACTTTAGAAAAATATGTAAGAAAATATTTGTGACAGGGTTACTACAAAAATAAAAATTATTTAAAGAAAAATAAGATGAACTAAACTTCTGTTCTTCGAAAACATGTTTAAACAAATGAAGCACATAGTCATAAAATAGTTTCAAATCCTATATATGACAAAGAACATGTATACAAAAATAGGTAAAGAACTTTCAAATCTTGATAGTGAGAAAATAGGCTCTTGAAAATTGCTAAACATTACTATACTTTGGGGAAATGTACATTGCAGTCATAATAGACTAAAACATGCCTACTTGAGTGGGTAAATTTAAAACAATAACAATAAAAATAATGAGACTGTCCTGGTGGCAAGGACATAGAGACACTAGATCGCTCATAAATTTCTAGTGGAGATGGAAAATGGTGTAGCACCTCTACAAAAGAGTGTGGCAGTTTTTTTAGTAGGTTAAACATCCACTTAATCTATAACCCAGCAATATCATTCTTTCTTATTTACCCAAAGGACATAAAAAGTCATATATAGGCACAAATCAGTTCAAAATGTTAATTGCAGCTTTACTTATAATAGCTCTAAACTGAAGACAACTCAAATGTCCTTTCCTTACTGAATCAATAAACAAAACTGCAGTACATCTATATAGTAGAATACTACCCGGCAACAAAAAATTAATAAGCAATTTATTCATACAGTAACATGAATGTATCATAAATGCATTTGATAAATAAAATAATAAAGTTTCAATAGCTATATATATCTCAAGATTCAACTTACATGACATGCTGGAAAAGACACAATGACATGGTGGAGGGTGATCCGTGGTTGCCAAGGCTTAAAAGGGAAAATGTGACTGCACATGGATAGAGAGTATGAGGGAGATTTTCTTTCTTTGGGGTGGTAAAACTATTACATATCCTGAGTATAGTGGTGCTTTCAGAAAACTATACTTGTGTCGAATTTGTTAGAACCATATACTAAAAAGAAAATCCATTTTACTGTATGTTGATTTAAAATTTTTAAATGTGAATAAGTTCCATAGAGAGTCTGAGAAAAAACTCTCTGTAATTTGGTGCTGACATTGAAGTATCTGTGACTTTGCTTGGTTTCCTACAATTAATCTGCTCACAACTTGTGGACTCAACTTTAGAACCAAGATAAAATCTTCTGTATGAGACTTTGATTGCCTTTCCATCCTATTCACCTCCCACCTTCCACTTACCTCTTTTTTCTCTTCAGTCCCTCTGCAAAATCTCCCTTTTTCTTTTTCCAATGCCATTATCTTTCTTCCTCTCGTTTTAATTATGCAACAGGTGCTTATTGTGCACTGTAGAAGAGAAGTAGTCTAAATTTTCTTATTAAATGTTCCCAACTTGACAGATAGTTTATTGACTAGGTGTAGAAACTGATATAGGAAGTTAATAGGCTCTAAAACTGAGATTTTAACTCAGACATTTTCTATCAAAGAAAACAATTTAAATGCAAAATTGATTGATTTTCCCAATACATACAAGGCTTCATAGTTCCTAATCCTATATAATAAAGAGGTAATATACAAATTAACCTGCACACCCTGGCACAAGATGGCCACCCTCATGTGGTCAAAGATGGCCAACAGGGGAGGGCACTTGGGGGTGATCAGGCCAGCAGGGGAGGGTAGTTGGGGGATACCATGTCTGCAGGGGAGGGCAGTTAGGGGCAGCTGGGCCAGCAGGGAAGGGCAGTTAGGGCCAGCTGGACCGGCAAGGGAAGGCAGTTAGAGGTAACTGGATCAGCAGGAGAGGGCAATTGGGTATTACCGGGCCAGCAGGGAAGGGCAGTTCGGGCAATCAGGCTGGCAAGGGAGGGGTTAAACATTGATCAGGCTGGCCAGTGAGTGGTTAGGAGGTGATCAGGCTGGCAGGCAGGTGAGCAGTTGGGAACAAGCAGTCCCAGATTGTGAGGGGGATGTCCAACTGCCAGTTTAGGCCCAATCCCTATGCAGTTGGACATCCCCCAAGAGGTCCCAGATTGTAGAAGGTACAGGCTGGGCTGAGGGACATCCCTCTCCATGCACAATTTTCATGCACCAGACCTCTAGTTAAAATATAATGAATATTATTTAATTCATAATTAACAAGAGCTTCTAATTCAAATTTAATTAATATCTGTTTTTACCAATGTTTTAAATGATATTGAATGCCTTCTAGAAAGCTATATGGATGATGCCTCTAGATTTTTTGTTAAAATTGTCATAAAATTAAATCAAAGTTTAGTTTACCAATAATTTAAAATTTTCACTTCACCTCAGAGGGAGATATTTTATAGCAACCTTAATTCATAAATACATGTTATGTTATACGGAAATTCTGCCAACTGTCAGTGTCACAGTGTTCATAAAAACATAATTATATACAATTGCAAGCAGCAATAGATGTTAAATGTACCAAACACTTGTATTTATAATTGAAATCAACATCTGCTCTTGCTCTTGTTTTAGCACTGAAAAACCTAAGTTGATTGTCTAGATATTAAATAACAGATGATGGTTGTATTAGATGTTAACATTCATATATAAAGTATCCTCCTCACTCAAAGTATCCAATTACAATATTACTTTCAATGTATTAATATAAATTAAATTTATGGTTATAATTTTGTTTGACATGTTTGCTATTTCAAAAATATTGTTTCTCTACTTGCTGTTATGCTAAAATATTTAGTAAATGAAACAGTAAACAGCTGGTGGTAAGATATATTCTTACAATATTTGTTTGCTATTTTAACTATTATTTACATTAAAACTGGTTATTGAATCTACTTCAGAGTTTTACTTTGCCACAACCTTTTAAACTTGCCTTAACTGATTATCAGTGTAGATGCATTTTTACCTTACTACATAACAAATAGATATAGAAGCAATTATAAATATAATTGTTCACATAGAAGGTTTAGAAGCACCTCAATAGCAACTGAAACATCAAGTACTAAGACCTTGGTTTCTCAATATCATTTGTTGATAAAGGGAACCAAAATTCCTCAGAAAAAAATATTTGATTCTAAGCCTGGAGTACAGAAAATACAAGACAACCCTGTATAATTTTGCATTATCAAAGGGTAAAAAGGGGCCTGACCAGTATGACTTGGTTGGTTGGTCACTGTCCTGTGCCCCGAAAGGTTGCTGGTTTGATTCCCTGCCTGAGCACATGCCTAGATTGCAGTCTCAGGGATCAGGCAGGAAGCAGCTGATAGATATTTAGCTCTTACATTGATGGTTCTCTATTTCTCCTTCACTCACCCTCTCTCTCTCTTCAAATCAATTATATCCTATCTAATAAAGAGGGAATATGCTAATTGACTGCTCTACCTTCAAATATGGAGGTGTCCATTGACAATAAAAAGGGAATATGCTACTTGGTTGGCATGCTCTCAAAGATGGCAGCACTCACAGCTAATAAGGAGAGAATATGCGAATTGCCTGCCAATCCCTCAAATATGGTGGTGCCCATAGTCACAGGATGGCATCACCCAGTCCCCTCATACCTCAGCTGCCCAGGGTTGCCCGAGGCTCAGGTTACCAGGGCTGGCTGAGGTGCCAGCAGTGGCAGCAGCAGAGGTGTGATGGGGCATCACCTTCCTCTGACCACTGGGTTGCCTCCTTCCCCTGAGGGCTCCTGGACTGTGAGAGTCGCAGGCTGGGCTGAGGCACCCCCACTCCAGTGCATGAGCCTTCTCTAATATATAGAGGAGGTGCCAAACAAAAGACTTCTAATGACCAAAGCTAATACAATTTTGCCAACAAAATAAATGACAATATTGGGTTATAAACAAAAATCAAATAAAATAAATATCTAAGCCCACATTTATATAACTAAATAATTAAATTTAAAAAAGGAACACAGAAGAAATGTATTTTATTTCCATAATAATTCCAAATAATAAGGGTAGAACGAATAAAAATAGAAAACCACAGTAATAATTGTTTAATGCAAAATCTGCTGATGGATGCTGAAATTAATGAACATTTTAACAGCTTCACAGCTTATTGATTGTAATGGTTTAATTTATCTCCATAAATATTTTTATATTTCTACCTCTATGGGTGAAATTTAACTCTGTCCCTCTTAAGTGTGAGCTAGACTTAGTGATTTCCTTTAAATAAATAGGAAATGGAGAGTAAAATATATTTTCTTTGCTGTAGAAAAACCTGGCTCACAACAATTTAGAATGGTTAAGCTATTATTACCAGAAACAATTCAAATTTGATATTATGTAACCTCTGATAGGAATTAATAGTGACATTTCATCTCTGTACTATTTTTCCCCAAAATTTATAGCTCCAGGCTATCATGGGAAAACATTAGACAAACCTTAACTAAACTAATTTTACAAAATTTCTTACTAGAATTCTTCAAAAGTATAAAAGTAATTTTTTTAAAAAGAGAGAGAAAAAACTCACAAATTTAAATAGATTTTATGACTAAATGCAATGCACTATTCTGGATTAACTAGAACAATGACATTAGTAGTAAAATTGTTAAAATCAAAATAAAATCTATAATTTGTTATTATTGTTATACCAAAATTAATTTATTTGTTTTTATTTTTATTATAGCTATTTAAAATGTCAACATATTGGAAAAGAGGGTAAAGCTTATATGAAAATAGTAAGTTGTGAAGTTTCTTCACAACTCCTCTTTAACTCTATAATAACTTCAAAATAAAAAAAGGTGAAATCCTAATGATCAACTAACAGAAAATGAAATTTAGACTCATTAGAAAACAGGAAAATTTAATGCAATTCTACAATGTACACACAATAGATTGCAGGAGACAAAATAAGAAATAATAGCTAAAATAAGGAATAAGTTCTCTAAAACACAGTATAAATAAGTACAACTTCTTTAGAAAACCATTTGGCTGTATGTAGTACATTTGAGAATATTAATACCTATGACCTAACAAGTCTATTCTGAGGTGGACAATATAGGAAAACACAGACACATACACGTCCATCAGAATAAATGTCAAAATATCTATAGCAGTGTTTTAATACTAGAACAATGCAATATACATCACTAGTAGAATGGAAAATTATTAAATAGCCATACAAACATACAATTAAATATACTGAACTCCACATGTAAATATGTGTATTACAAAAATAATTTTGATTAAAAGATGCAAACAAAAAATAAAATATATAATGTGATTACTTTTATTAAAAAATACAGTATTATATCTTTTTAGGGACATATAGATGGAGAGTGTCTCAGTCCATGGGTTATCATAAAAAACAAAAATACTATAGCATGGGTGCCAAGAAACAAACACTTATTCTCACAGTCCTGGAGGCTGGAAGGTCCAAGATTCAGGTGCTGGCAGATACAATGTCTGGTGAGAGCCTGCTTCCTGGTTAACAGGCTGCATCTTCCTGTTGTGCCTTCAGTGGAGGCAGGGACAGAGGAGTTCTTCTGGGTCTTTCTGTTGGTGGAGTTGTTTTTGCCATTTTTTATCTATCTATCTATGTATCTATGTATCTATCTATCATATATCTATATTTAAGTGTACAATGTTCTATTCATTGCTGGTGTAGAATATAATGGGTTCAATATTTATATACCTTATAATGTGACCACTGCACTGTCCCCAGGGCATTTTCAACAGATCCTATTCAGAAGACCTAATCACATACACACTTCACATTGGGTTTGGGATGTCAACGTATGAATGGAGGCAGAGGTGGTGGGTGCAGACAAAAAATTTCAGTGTATAGAAGTTGGTGGAAAGAGGAATATAAACAAAGAAGTAATTACCATAGTCAGCAAATGTGTTTTTAGTAAAATCCTTTAGGGATATATACTAGCTGGTAAAAATATTAAAAATACAAAGCTAATTACTATAAAAGTTACCATAGTGGTTATTCTTGAGGATGGAAGGGTGATCAAGCAAAATCTCATGAGGTACTACTTCTGGGCAGGTAGCAAGTTTCTTTCCAACCTGGATGCTAGTCACATGGGCGTTGGCTTTACACAATTATCTGATATGCTTCGTGCTATAATTTTATGCACTGTTTTCACATATTTTAAAAGAAAAGTACATAGACATATTTGTTTTAAGAAACTCAGAATCTTATCTGAGATTTCAAAATCTGAAACACTTCAAAAATATTTATAAAGTTTAATGAATAGAGGAAAATTTGGTTAAGCAAGAGTTTACGAAGTGCTTACTAAAAGTGTCATTTGACTCTAAATTTGGAAATTTGGTATGAAATGAAGTAAGCATGAATGTGAAACACATTTTCTCTTATATTTTGCAATTTAGAATCTTAAATTTATGTGAAACTGGGAATAACAGCTTGGTTCACGATTCAGTCTAAATTTCCGAATTACTGCCAACCTGACAGATTTGATATAATATACTCTTAATAAGCTGATACTTTAAAAAAAGTGAACACCAATTATAGGAACACGATAAAATCATCCAGGAGGTAGAAGTAACACAATATTATCATGTCCAATAGTTTATTATTCAGGCACATTATAATCCCAGAGAGAGTATACCTTCCCTGTGGCATATTCAATAGTCCAAGTAAAGTAATTTAATCTTTTATGGACTAGGTTACATAGCTAAAAAGAGATCTAGTAACTAAATAGATCTCTTAAAATCTTCAGGCAAACAACTCTTACAGTGAAGTTTTTATTATTATCATTTTCTATTTTGTGTAATATCTACTGCCATTCCCACTTGCCCAATTGTTCACTAACTAAGGTTTAAATAAACCCAGACCATGAGAAGTTACCCTGAATTCTTCCTCTAGTGTTGTAGTTTTCTCACAGTCTTTTTTGACACAATAGCTTCTGTATCAGATTTTTTTTCTTTCCACTGAGTTTTTCTGTCACCCCAATCATTATTCATATTTTATAGTTTTTTATTTATGGCATAAATGGTTGTAAGAACTTCCCAATATACATAATTGTGTCCTGATAGTTCTTTCCACACCATTTATGGTATCTAAAGCAAAGAATGTTTGAATAATGAACATTCCTTTCTCCACTTTGCTTTCACTTTGATGAATTCACACCAAGTAACTTATTTTTCCACTGGACATTTTCTTTAATTTGAAGCCTAGCTATGGGGACCTATAGCACTCTAAATTTACTTAGAAATACTCTCTTCTAATACCTGCCTTTCAATACCAGGTCATTTTAGCCCTAGCAGGTTTGGCTCAGTGGATAGAGCATCAGCCTGAGGACTGAAAGGTCCCAGGTTTGATTTTGGTCAACGGCACATGCCCAGGTTGCAGGCTGAATCCCCAGTAGGTGCTTGCAAGAGGTAGTGATCAATAATTCTCTCTCATCATTGATGTTTCTATCTCTCTCCCTCTTCTTTGTGAAGTCTATAAAAATCTATTTTTAAAAATGCTAGGACATTACATGTCTTCCCTAAAAAACTTACAAGCACATAAAAAATGTCTTCATAGATTCAGTTGATAGGTTCAGAATCCCAACTAAATATGCAGATTTCCTGAGGCAATTATGTCAATGTCTCTCTATGACTTGGTGATAGCAGTTTCAGACCATGGGTCATATCAGTCTGATTTCACACAAGGGCCTAAAGACCAATAAGTCTGGTCAAGGTTCAGCCATAAAGTTTATTGGAATCGGCAACTCATTGACATGTGACTGTTACTGAGTATTGTCAAAGACAGTGCCTTTTCTGAAAAATATGTTTGGATGAAGTGGTTATTATTATATAAGAAAGTATTTGTTACTATAAAAAAAAATCTAAAGTTTTTTTTAATATTTCTAAAGATATCTACCATATAAATTGCCCTATTTTAAATATAAATTTTGAGTAATATTAGTAGCTAAGCTATAACTGATAAATATTATTTTGCCAAAAATTAAATACATTTTTGTAACATAAATAAAAAGGGTAATATGTAGGGCACTGGACATAAGATTCTACATGAGAAAACACAATTGCTGTTAATTTTCAGTTACCATAAAATTCAACTTTGAAATCAAAGTTTTGCATTAAAGAATATCCAGTTTTCACAGAAATTGTTTGTTTCTAGTTGCTTTATTTTGCCATTTCCTCACTCAAAATACAATTTTGTATGATATTCTGTAAGAAACAAATTAACAATCCTGCAATATGTTGTTGCTTGTGGTTTCTGAAGGAAATTAGTAACATCTGTAGTTGGAAATTTTGTTGAAACCAAATCTCCAATGAATGGTACCACAAATGCTATTATGGACTCAGAAAATTACTTTCTACATAAAAATAAAAATCCATGTTTCAGGCCATTATTATTTCCTTGCCTCAAGTTAATTTCCTCTACACCACCTTTTCCACTGATGACAGCCACTGGAGTTTTGACTAACCACAACACATTACTGTTCAGATGCCACAAATAGCACAAAGCCCAATCATATTGGAAAATCCCTGAAGATAGCAGTGTTCTCATTCCAGGCTGAAAATATTTTTTTCAGGATGATAAACAGATAAGCCAGTTAACCTCAGTGGCATTCTTGAACCCATAGATGTAATATTTTAGTGTAAATATATGTAGCAGTATTTGTCCTACTTACTACGTAGGTCTTATTTGCATGTCCAAAAACATTGTGAAGAGAAAAATATGTTTGTAAAATAATAATTATGTAAAAAAAACCCACACACACAGCAATAATATTACAGAATGAGTAACATTGAAACTATGTTAAGTGTGCTACCAAATAGAATTTCTTAGCAATTAGGCCAAGAACCAGACTCGTCTCTGGGCTCTTCCAAATTCTTAAAGGAATATGCAATCTTGTCAGATTTGTTGGCCTCTTACTTGGACAATGTTGGTATTCTAACTACAGAATTCCACATTTTCAGAAAATGCATAAGCTTTCAGAAATTAAGCAACTATTGTAGAGGTAAATAACTCATTCAAGAACCAGTATTCTATATGTAGTCTACCTGAATCTAAAGTCTATAATTTTTCCAATTATTACTTTTTGCTCCTCTATGCTATTTTCCTACAGATGCATAATCCTCGTTCCTTAAAGTTAGTTATAGTATCCTGGATGATACATTGAAGCAGCAAGAATGTTTTTGTGTTACTTGTCTTTAAATTGACTTCCAACTCCTGATAACTGTATGAATGAGTGATGTCCACAATGGTCTGTCCTTAATAGCCCTGTTCAACTCCTGTAGGCTCATGACTAAGCCATCTCATGTTTGGTTTTACTCTTTTCTTGCTTCCTTCTACTTTCCCAAGATTATTTCTTTCTAAGAACCCCATACTCATGATGTGGCCAAAATAGTACAGTTCTCCCAACAATGTTTCAAGCTTAATTTGATATGGTACACACTTGTTCATCTTTCTGGTGGTTCAGAGGGAGGTGCTGGGCAGGTATAGATCCAGTGAGAAGATATAGGTATGAAAATCATATGAAAGGCAGTATAATAGTTGGGCTAAAGGCAATATCATCTAGAACAAAGACCTATCATAAATATGACAATAAAAGAAAACATTTAAGTGATGTACACACAAAATACATAGGACATAACAACTCTTTTAATGTAAAACATGAAGAAATTTGAGGTCCCTTCACTCCCTATGACTTTGGCAGTCCTAATAAAAAATATGACTTAGGGCAATTAGATGTATCTTTTAGAAACTTAGAATTTGGTTACATGAGACTGAGCCATTTGTTATTGAGTACTTGAAATGAAACCTATAAAGAGCTCAGACACCCAGAGAAGGGCAGAAATATAATATCTGAGAGAAGTTCATTGATAAATGAAGCATGATAAATAGTAATTTGAATTTCTGATGATCTTTAAATTTCTAGTTGCTCTCCATAAGAGGCCTATGTATTTTGGTCTTTTGTGGGTTTCTATGAGACTACAGTATGTATCCATATAAAAGCCAATTACCTGAGTTGGTTCAAATGAGACTTTGCTCCTTGTAGAAAGAAAGGAAGAAAGAAAGAAAGAAAGAAAGAAAGAAAGAAAGGGAAAGAGAAAGAAAAAGGGGAGACTGAGAAAGAACAGAGGGAGATATTTATTAATAGTAATGGGATTATAAGGTGGTTAAAGACGTAAGAAACAAGAAGGAAAAACTGTAGATAAGAGGCATAGACACATAACTGCACAGACACATAAGTACTTTCCAGCAATGCATTCAAATGATCCTAACTAAATATTGGAAGAGATTGTATATTCACTAGAGGCTCAGTGCATGAAAATTCATGCACTGGAAGGAGGGGGTCCCTCAGGTTGGTCTGCCCCCTCTCACAGTCCAGGAGCCCTCAGGGGTGGGAGGTGATCAGGGGAAGGCAACACCCACTGCCAGCAATGCAAGCCTTGGCCAGCCCTGGTTACCTGATCCTCGGTTGGCCTCGGGCAGCCCTGAGCAGCTGGGCAGCCACCATCTGAGGCTTACCTGTACCTTGGGCCAGCCCTAGAAGGCTAAGTGACTGAGGGTACTGGGAGACTCTGGAGGCAGGCGTGTGGAATAGCTGGACCCACCTGGGGGTGAGCCCAGCCAGTCCACATACCTGCCGCCCCAGACAGGCCTGAGGGGACTGAGCACTGCCATCTTGTGGCTATGGACACTGACATCTTTGTGAGTGCATGATGGTCAATTAGCATATTCCCTCTTTCTTAGATAGGATATGACAGAAATCTTAAAGAAATTTTTCTATTGATAAATTTAAACTGAACCAAATGGAAGGAAAGGCTGGTCCCAAATTATGGAGTCATTAAAAAGCATTTCTATGTTATTGCAGAATTATTTATAATAGCCAGGACATAAAAGCAACCTAAGTGCCCAATAATAGACAGTTGGATAAAGAAGATGTGGTATATAATATACACTGGAGTATTACTGGGCTATAAAAAATGAAATCTTATTTTTTTGTGCCAACATGGGTGAACCTATAGGGTATTATGCTGAGTGAAATAAGTGAGATGGAGAAAGACAAATATTACATAAATTCACTTATATGCAGAATCTAAAGAACAAAATTAATGAATAAACAAAACAGAAACAGGTTCATAGAAATAGAAAACATACTGATAATTGCCAGATGGGAGCAAGACTGTGGGACTAGGTGAAAAAGGTGAAGGGATAAATAAGTACATAATGGTAGATACAAAATAGTCATGAATATGTAGAGTACAGCGTAGGGAATGTAGTTATTAATATTGTAATAACTATGCATGTTGACTACATAAATGTCTAACCACTAATCTATATACCAGAAACTAATATAAAATACTATTGAATGTTAGCTATAATTGAAAAATAAAAAATAAATTTATTTGGGTCAGGATAGTTTTGTTTATAGTATGAGGATTTAGATTTAGCATTTTTTAGCCTTACATTTTATTTTTTCATTTTATTAATAAAATGAAATATTAGAAAATGAAGCTACTTATAAAAAAAAGAACTAAAACTTATACAAATTAATAAGTATATAAAGCTGTGCTAAATAGTATGAACAATCTAGTGAGAAAAACACCATTCATATTTTTAAAAATTGCAAAGTAAGCTTTATGTTTACTAAAAAAAAAATCACAATGAGGAAAATAATTGATAAACATTGTTAGATAAAAAGGGCTCCATGCCCTGTCCAACGTGGATCAGTTGGTTGGAGGTAGTCCCATACACCGAAAACTTTTGGGTTCAATTCCAAGTCAGGGCACATAACCAGGTTGGAGTTCAATCTAGGTAGGAGTGAGTGTGAGAGAAAATGAACTAATGCTTCACTCCCACATCAATGTCTCTCTCTGTCTGTCTTTCTCTCTCTTCCCCCCTTTTCTCTCTCTATAATCAATAAAAGCATGTCCTGGGGAGAAGATAAAAAGAAAAACATGGTTCCAGGACTGCCTGATTTTTGTCAAAAGACTTTCAAACTTTCAAGGGATAAATAATGTACAAATCTAGAGAGAGTAATCTATGTTATTACTAAATACACTATATGTGTATAGTATATGCTATACATTTATATCTATATGGTGACTTTGCCTTAATAATATAAAATAATTTTTAAATGTAATAAATATATCAACATAGTTAGAATCCATGTTTTTAATTAAAGACTTCATTGTGTTGAAAATCAAATTCTATGTTAATTTAGCTATATACAAAAGCCTATAGTATATTATGTTATTGCTCATTTTGAAATAGGAGTTATAGATTCTGAAGATAAAAAAATAACATCTTATAGCATTCACATTTTTAATTCTGTCTTACGCTGAGTTATATTTATCTAGTTATATATGACTCTTATGTCAGGTAACCAGTGGCCAAAATATTTTCTAGTCCTTCATTTGGAATTTCTGACTGAGCTAACATGTATCCTTTTGTCAGAACACTTAAGAATATCTATGCAAGTTCTAAATAGCTATTATGAGAAAGGCAGGTGGGGAAATTATCTAAAGAATCATCCAGGATGCTGTGTGTACAATATAAATCTATATTATAAAAGACCAGGGACTGTCACACCTTTGCCTAAGATGTCCACTCCTATGTGGTCACAAGATGGCCACCACAATATGGCCAGCAGGGGATGGCCATTGTGGGCAATGGACCTGCAAGAGAGGATGGGCAGTTGAGTAGGACCAGAACTGCAGGGGAGAGCAGTTCGGGGTGACCAGGCCAGCCAGGGAAGTCACTTGGGCATAACTGAGCCTGCAGGAAAGGGAGGGAAGTTGGCAGGACCAGGCTTGCAGGTGAGAGCAGTTAAGAATGACTAGGCTGACAGGGAAGGGCAGTTATGGGTGTCCAGGCTTGCAGGAGAGGGCAGTTGGGATAGCCAGGCTTGCAAGGGAGGGCAATTGGGGGCTACCAGGCTGGCAGAGGAGAGCAGTTGGGATCAGTCGGGCTGGCAAAGGAGTGATTAGGGTGTGATCAGGCTGGCAGGCAGAAGCTGTTAGGGGCAATTAGCCAGGCAGGCAGGCGAGCGATTGGGAGCCAGCCAGAGAAGGATATCTAACTGCTGGTTTAGTCCCAATCCCACAGAGATTGGGACTAAACCAGCAGTTGGACATCCCCTGAGGTGTCCCAGAGTGGAGAAGGGGCAGGCTGGGCTAAGGGACAACCTCCCCCGCCCGCATTGAGTCTATATATATAAAAGTGACTGTTCTATCAATTGACTGTTTGATTGGTATGATGACTTGCAATGACCATCAGGAAGCAGATGCTCAATGCACAGGCATGGAAACATGGAAAAAGACTAATGAACCTCAGAGGGTAGAAGGGAGGGGTGAAGGAGGGAAGAGATTAACCAAAGATCTTATACTAGAGGCCTGATACACAGATTCATGCACCAGTAGAGTCCCTTAGCCTGGCCTGCAGGGATTGGGCCAAAACTGGGGTCTGAATCCATGCATGTGGCCTCTAGTTAAATATAATAGATTATTTCTCAATAGCATACCATGATATGGGTGTTCCACAATTTGTTTAATCTGTCACCAATTTAAAAACATCTTGGATATTTCCAGTTTGCAATTATTACAAATAAAACTACTAAAAGTATTGTGCATAGACTTTTTTATAAACATGAAATTTTATTTCTTTGGGAAAATATATAAGAGTGGAGTTTCTCAGTTGTATAATAGTTGTATGTGTAATTTTTATTTTCTTTTTGTCTAAGAAACTGCCAATTTGTTATCTAAATTTGTCATTTTACATTCCCACAGACAATGCATACTTGATCCAATTTCTCCACATCTCACTAACATTTGGTGTTGTCACTGTTTTTCCTATTCTGATAGGTTTTAGCTTATTGTGGCTTTTTTATTGCATTTATTGGGGTGGCACTGGTTAACCCAATTATGCACAGGTTTCAGGTGCATAATTCCAGCACACATCATTTGTACCCTGTATTATGTGTTCACTTCCCCAAGTCAAGTCTCTTTCCATTGTTTTAATTTTCCTGTCACAATGGCAAATTATGGTGAACAACTTCTTTTCATGTGCTTGCTAGCCATTTGTATATATTCCTCAGCAAAATACCTGTGCTCATTTTCTAGTTTGTTTATTTTCCTGTAGAATTCTTTATATATTCTAAATACTAGGCTTTGTCAGATATATGCAGTTTATGTGTAGCTTTTCCGTTCATCCTTTTTAACAAAATCTTTAACAAAACACAAGTTTTTAATTTGATACTCTAATGTATTGATTTTTCTTTTTATGAATTGTTCATTTGATATGAAATCTAATAACTCTGTCTATCTCTAGATCTCAAAGATTTACTCCTATGTTTATTTTTTTAAGTTTTCTGGTTTTATGACTTACTTTTAGGTCCATGATTCATTTTTGAGTCATGAGTGTGTCATCACAGCCTTGAAAGTGTGCAGTGTTAGGTTCACCACCATTTCCTGGCATGTGTACGGGTGGGGACACATTTATTCTTTGTTTATTTCCCTGCAGTGTTTGAATGAGGTACAGCTGTTATTACCTATAAATTTCCTTGTCTTTTGGTAGAGATAGCTAGATATCTGACTTATAGGGAGGCTTTTATGAAGTTGTCACTTACATTGAATTTGCATTGTTTTTTATCTATAAACAATTATCATTGTGAATATTAAGCAAGTTAATACATTTAAATAATCCATAAAAGTGTGTGGCATATAATCAGCATGTAACATATAGTATATATGAATGATATATATTTGTTTCTATTTTATTTCTAACTAATGAATCTAATGTACCAAAATAACATTCTATATTTTAGCACTGCATATTTTTAAAATTCACATATATGAACACAAATTGAACTCTAATAGTTTCAAAATTAATCATTGAAAGTTGTCCTGGAAATCACATTTTTTAAATATATATGTTTTATATTTTACTGTAAATTCTGCAAGTTAAGGGAGCAATTTAATTCCCCTCGGTCTATTACATAGGAAGACATCAATACTCACATGTCTTAGAGGAATGACTGGATAGAATTTCAAAATTTAACTTAGACAGTTAGTGTATATTTCTTATTTTTAAAAATAATATTGAAAAACAACTTTTATCTATTTTGAGTTTATTCTTAGGCATGTTGTAAGTTGGTCATCTAGTTTTATTTTTTTGCATGTAGCTCTCTTTATTTCATTGTATACTCTTGCTTCCTTTGCCAAATATTAGTTGAGCATAATGGATTGGGTAGATTTCTGGGCTCTCTGTTCTGTTTCATTGAACTATGTGCCTGTTTTGTGCCAAAACAAGGTTGCTTTGATTACAGTGGCTTTGTAGAATTACTTGATATCTGGTATTATGATTCCTTCAACTTTGTTCTTCTTTCTCAAGATTGCTGACGTTATTCAGCATCTTTTTTTGGTTCCATATAATTTTTTGGAGTATTTGTGTCAAATCTGTGAAACATAACATTGGTATTTTAATAGGGAGCTCATTGAATTTATAAATTGCTTTAAGTAGTATAGACATTTTAATAATGTTGATTCTATCAATCCATAAACACAGTATATTCTTGCATTTGTTTATGTCTTCCTCTACTTTTTTCAATGTCCTGTAGTTTTCTGAGTATATGTCTTTTACCTCCTTAGTTAAGTTTATTACTAGGTATCTTAATTTTTTTGGTGCAATGGTAAACAGAGTTATTAGATTTCATATCAAATGAACAATTCATAAAAAGAAAAATCAATACATTAGAGTATCAAATTAAAAAATAAATATATATATTAGTTCATTTTTTTGTGTGAGTTCATTATCCTATTTAATAAAGAACTAACATGCTAATTATACATCTACAAATAAGGACAGATTACTTCTTCCTTTGCAATTTGGACACCAACTTAACACCACACACAAAAACAAACTAAAAGTGGGAAGAAAAAAAAGACTTAAATATAAGTCATGAAACCATAAAAATTCTAGAAGAAAATATAAGAAACAAAATTTCAGACATCTCACCTGGCAATGTGTTTGCCAATACATCTGTTAAGGCAAGGGAAACAAAAAAGAAAATAAACAATGGAGACTATATCAAAACAAAAAGCTTCTGCACAGCAAAGGAAGCCATCAACAAAATGAAAAGGGAATCCACTATATGGGAGAACAGATTTGTCAATAATTTATTTGATAAGGGGTTTATTTCCAAAATATATAAGGAATTCATGCAACTTAATGAAAGGAAGACAAACAATCCAGTTTAAAAATGGACAAAGGAGCTGAGACTGGTTTGGCTCAGTGGATAGAGCGTTGGCTTGTGGACTGAAAGGTCCCAGGTTCAATTCCGGTTGGGGGCATATACCTTGCTTGCAGGCACATCTCCACAGTGGG
>PVJN01022807.1:0-33091 GCA_004026805.1 Lasiurus borealis | reverse complement strand
CCAAATAGCAGCTGTGCTCTACTTTTGGGGATATAAAAATTTAATGTGGAACACGATTTGCTTCAGGCACAGGTAAACTAAACAAGAAAAGCCAAAAATAAGGCGAAAGTGATCCAAAGGCAGTTAGTTTTTGCTAATAACAAAATTCACTGAAACTATTCCAAGTTGTAGAGTTCCAACCGCAGAGATGGCAGTTTGATGGGTGATTCAGGGACCCACTCTGCCATCTAGTAAGATCCCTGCCAGCTGGATCCTTGGCCATCTCTCTTCCCTCATCCCACAAAGATGGAAGATGCCAAGTTAGCAAGACTTAAGACAATTCTATTTTAGGTATAAACAAAACAGGATGCAACTTATAGTATGAGGGAGAAACTAAAAGTTTATTTCTAAAACATTTATCATCTCCTTCCCCCCAAAAAGGGTAACCATTAAAGTTTTTAAAAGATGGCCTATAACAAGTTAATATCAGCCAATTCTTTTCTTTGTGGCATAGCCACTGGAAGTATAATGAATGTTGTGAGTGTACAACAATGTATAGGTCTTGGTATTTGCCATTATTAAAATTGGTTTCATCAAATTTAAAACTTTTGTTCATCAAGTGACATATCAACAGAATAAAAGGTAACTTACAAAATGGGAGAAAATATTTGCAAGTTATATATCTGATAAGAGGTTAATATTCAGACTATTTAAGAATGCCTACAACTTTATAACAAAAAACCAAAGAACCAAATTAAAAAATGGGCAAAGGCTTGAATAGACATTTCTCTAAAGAGGATATACAAATGATCAACAAGCATATGAAAAGATGCTCATTCATCAGAGAAATGCAAATCAAAGCTACAATAGGTATTACCTCATTCCCATTAGGATGGCTACTATGAAGAAAAAAAAATAAAAAAATAAAAAACCACAGAAAATAACAACTGTTGGTGATGTAAAGAAATTCAAACCCTTGTGCACTGATGATGGGATTGTAAAGCAGTGAAGCCACTATGAAAAACAGCATAAAGTTTTCTCAAAAAAAATAAAAATAAAACTACTATATAATCCAAAAAATTCTACTTCTGGGTATATATAAAAGAATTTAAAACAGGATCTCTAAGATATATTTGTGTAATTATATTCTTAACAGCACTATTCACTATAGCCAAGAGGTGGAAGCAACCCAAGTGTTCATCAATGCAAGAATAAATGTGGTTTATAGGTATAGAAGAATATTATTCAGTCTTTAAAAAAAGGAAGAAAATCTGGTTACATGCTACAATATGGATGAACCTTGAGGACATTATGTTAAATAAAATAACCAATCATAAAAAGTCATATGATGTATGATTCCAGTTATATGAGATACCTAAAATAGTCACACTCATAGGAACAGGAGGTTGGATAGTAATGCTCAGGGGAGGAGGAAAAAGGGGTTGTTGTTTAATGGTGTAATGGTTAATTTTACCTGTCACTTTCCCCAGAAATTTGGTCAAGCATTAATCTTGGTGTGTTTGTGAGGGTGATGTAGCGTTACATTAATATCTGAATAAATAGACTGAGGAAAGCAGATTCCCTAATATATGTGGAAGTCATTAAATCAGTGGAAGGCCTGAATAGAACTCCTGCCTGATTGCTCTGAGAGGGGTTATCAACCTTCTTAACAAATTGGAATTTCAATGGTACTTTGAAGGTCATACACTGACTGGGACAAATACCACACTAGTGCAAAGTGCGATTACTTACCTTGGAGTAAATTGATTTCCCTGCTGTCTCCATCGCTGAATATTCCCATGCTCTGTGCCTTTTGCCCACCCAGGGCTTTATCTGTGAGATACAGCAGGCTCTCCAAGGTCATGCCACTGTGTTCGTACACCACAGAAATGACACCTGCCCTAACACTGTCCACCACCATCTAGAAAATAAAACTGAAGCTGTAGATACCAAAGCCCATCACTTTATTGCTAATGAAAGGAATTTAATGAATTTGTAATCCGTGATTTATAAAGACTCCCCTCCCCCCCCCGAAATTATAGAAAGAGAATGATAAGCTTTCTCCTTCACTGGAGTTGTTAAAAATTATTTCTTTTCTAATTATAAGAGGAGAAAATTATATACATTTGTAGCTCCAGCACTCAGAAATAAATTCTATTGTTTTTTTTCCATTCATACACAGAGACCTATATACAACTTTTAAAAAATAGTAAAATTGAGATCATTTAATTTTTCAACAGACCTTAGTTGTGTTGTTTGTTTGTTTCTCCTAAGTTATGAATTTTTTAAAAAACAGAGAGGAAGGGAAAAGGATAGACAGAAACATAGATAAGTGAGAATTATTGATCAGCTGCCTCCTGCACACCCCCTACTGGGGATCAATCAGGTAACCTGGGCATGTGCCCTGACCAGGTATCAAACCGTTGATCCTAGATCAACGCTCAACCACTGAGCCACACTGGCCAGGCTGAATTTTTTAATTATAAATATTTTCTATTTAAATAAAATTTTAAAACACTGTTCCTTGAATTCAACAAATGAATAAACTTTTCATTGTGATTAAGTTTTATTAGGAGCAGACAGGTCAAAAAGTCATTGAAGTTGTTGATTTTTCTTTCTCAGACCTCATGCTACTTTCTGGAGGTCACAATTCAACAGAATAGAGAATTACAACATGATAACACCCTATTTTTTTTTTTATCTAACCCCCCTCTTTATATTGATAATCAAATAAGTAATTATGACAGTCTTTTATAAAGACAAATAGTAGCATGGACTTACTTTATACCCACTTGTTCACCCACACCCTGTCACCAGTTATCCTCTGTGCCCAGCATGATGCACTTTTAAACAAGTAGGGAAACTATCTGTGGCCCATGTGGAGGTCAAAACTCTGACCTGTTTTTTCCATGTGGACCCGCTAAGCGAGCCACTGTGAATGATCAAGGTCAACTTCTAGGTGCCCAGAGATAGAAGTGATTTCATATCTTGAAAACAAACATTTTGTTGTAAATAGAAATTTTATTGGAAAACTTTTAAGTAGGCCAATGGATATAACCTACTAAATGTTATTGCTTACATATGTCCTGTGTGTGTATTAATTATATGTGTACTTCCTTTATTTTTCTTATTCATATTCAAATTAAAATATATAACTTCATTATAGAAAGAGCATATTTAACTTAATGACACCCTCAGTAAATATATCACAAAATAGAATTGCTGACATTTTTTTTTGAGAGATGGTAGGTACATGATATTATTAAATTCTTCGGTATTTCAAAGAAGTTTTAAAATAATCTGTAATAATCTTGCCCTTTTGTGGTTTAAGTGCAACAAATTCAATTCAATAAAAATTTATTGGATACTTACTAATACAAGGCAGATGAGGCCTTCTAAAAAATAGTTTTAATTTATGGTTATCTTTACTGTTTCTCATTTTTAAAACTCTTTTGGGTCTGTCAATTTCCACTTAGATCAGACCAATTTTCTTTTAGATGAATCATTATCACGCACATGGTGGCCAAAAGACTGCCATACAATGTCTAATGTCAGAGAGAAAACTTGATTCCGGAAAGGCCTGGCCTTCTGGCCCTGTACCTCATATGCAGGAATCCGAGATGATATTAATATGAAATGTGTCTGGGAAGCATGAGAAGGGCTGTCATCATTTTTTAAAACTCCACGCCAATTTTTCTTTGATAAGGAAGGGTAGGAATGTCTTCCAAAAACATTACTTCTGTAGGGAGAAGGGGAAATAAGTGAAGTTCTCATTTTCTCTCTCTTTAAAAGTAATTTTTTTTTTAGTGTTTATTGATTTCTAGAGAGAAGAAGGGAGAGAAACATCGCATGCCCCGTCAACCTTAGGTATGTGCCCCGCCGGGGGATTGAACCTGTCATCCCTGGGTGTGGGAATGGTGCTCCAACCAGCGAAGCCACCCTGTAGTTTGATTTTGATAATGTGTTCTCTGTGGTCGTCAGTTATACTGTGTACCAGGCAAGTGGCCTCAGTACTTCCGTGTCTCCCTGTAGTTCGGGAACAAAAGCAAATGGGTCTCCTGGGCAGGCTGGGGCCAAAGCTGCTCTCTGGGCCTCCCTTCCTCCGTCTGCGGGATGCCAGAGAGTTCTCTTGGAGCTAAGCTTTCGTGAGGCTCTGAAAATGAAGGTGGTGACTGACTTAGGGGTTCAAGATGACATATGGAAAGAGGCAGCTGAGAGATTTTATATTTCCCTAATCATCCAGCCTCACGGTTTTCCGAGTGACGTCTCCATTCTCTCCAGTCACTCCCACATTACCACTGGGATATGCTTAAGCCCTACCACACATTTCTGAAAATATATATATATATATATTTTTGCTCAGTAACTTTATACAGAAAATATACTCTATCCACCATGTGGCCTCTTTATAGAAAGCATGCTAAAGACCACTGATACCCTAGCCGATTTGGCTCAGTGAATAGAGCAGCCCTCGGACTGAATGGTCCTGGGTTCAAATCCAGCCAAAAACTCGGTCCCCAGTCCCCATCAGGGCCTGTGCTGGAGGCAACCAATGGATATGTCTCTCTGGTATCAAGGTTTCTCTCTGTGTGTCTCTCCCTCCCACTCTCTAAAAGTCAATGGGAAAATATCAGGTGAGGGTTAACCACAACAAAAAGGACAACTGTTCTTGCTATATCAAAGGATAAGAGCCACATACTGGTGAAAGATCCTGCATGTGAGCTAGACTATTCTAGAATTGGCCTCAGGGGATGGTCCTGAGCCTTCTTCAGTGGATGGAGGTTTGCTTACCGCTTGGGCAAAGCTTCTAAGGAAGCCGAAACAAGCTGTTTCTCCAAAGCTTCATGTAATCCCACTCGGCCCCTCACAGTCTGGGGGAGACGTGGCTGGCATCGGGATTTGGACAATCTGGAGCAGCGTGTTCCGCTCACCCAGGGGGGCCGGACTCGGAATAACTCCTCTGAAAAACAGCGGCAGGCTTGGCTGTTGATCGCACGCTTCTCCCAGCCAAAGCTCCATAGATAAAGGCATCAAAAATAAAGCCGTCCCAGGGCAGGGTTCCAAACGGCCATCATTACAGCCACTTTTATGGACTCTGTTTGGATTTCTTATCCTGTCAGCACTGTGGCTGCAAGTTCCCAGTCATTTGAGGTCAAGAAACAAAGCTCAGAGAACAAGCAACTCTTTTTCTTGTGGAAGCCAGTTAATTTATAGGCTTCCTATCCATTTCTGTCTTTCTTCTGGGCCTCAAGTAATTTCCCATTTGTTACAATCTCACAGAGCGGGAGTCAGGAAAAAAACAGAAACGGGAGGACTCAAGTCGGCTTTGTCAATTAACTTTACACACAAATCAGAAGGCTCAGCTGAACATGTGTCTTGTCCCAACTCCCTTTCCATTAAAAAAAAAAAGCCATCCTTCCTATTTTCATTCCCTTTTCATTTCTCCTCCCAATTCTTCTGACCTGTCCTGAACCTATTTATTTGCTTTTGCCTGTGTTTGTACTTCTCTCTCCTCCTTATCTTTGGTCTTATAACTAAAAGGAAAACGAGGATGGCAATGGAGGTGCTGATAATCGACTGTAGATGATCCATCTGAAATCCTTTTGGCTTATTCATCAACTTGAAATAGAGAGTGAAGAGCAGAAGAGCTTGTTCTGAACATACTTCAGAGGTTGCCATCCACATGCTGTTCCAGAAAGACAGCGCTATCCTCCTCTGTGGCAAGTTGTGTGCCAACACATTGGTTTCTACAACACTTGGTTATGATGTGAAGTTTTAAATGCTACTCACTCTTACGCAGTGCAATTTCCCCCCAAATTATTTTCCTGAGGCACTTTTCTCGGTGTCTCTCCTGTAGCTCCTCCTCGTCTGTTTTGGGTTCATTCAGGGTCCCATAAACAGCAGCAGCTTCCCTCGGTGTCAGCCAGTCCAAGTGGCACACACAAGCAATGTAATGGTGCTTCCAGGCACCGTACTCATGATCCGTTGGCGTATAGGGCAGAAACCATCCAAGCTTGACGCATTTGGGCATCCATATGCAATCCTTCGGAGAAAGAAATGAGGAAGATGAGTTGTGAGTTTTTTAAAGGTCCGTTTCCTAGTAATAATGTTTTCAGGTCCACAAATAATATTTTTTAATTCTTTCAGATTTCTAGTGCAGTTGATTTGCCATCTAATCTTGGTGCTGAGGAATAAGAAACATTCATTTCTCCATAGCAAAATGATCTTTTGATTATATATGAATATGCACTGAGTGGCCAGATTATTATGATCTCTGAACACATAATAATCTAGCCACACAGAGTGTGTGTGTGTGTGTGTGTGTATTTATATATACGTGTGTGTGTGTGTGTGTGTGTATTGGAGGACCAGTGCATGAATTCGTGCATGGGTGTGGCCCGGCCAGCCTGGCCAGGGGGAAGGGACATGGGCAGTTGGCTGGCCTGCCTGCTGGTTGAACTCCTGGTAAGAGGACATTTTGCTTATTAGCCTTTTATTAGATAGAGTATACATCGAGTGGCCAGATTATTATGCGTTCAGAGATCATAATAATCTGGCCACTCAGTGTATGTATTAGTTATCTTGGTCCACACATCTAGTGCCCCATAGCATTTGGTTACTTTAAGCCTAGATTCTGAGACTTCTGCCTCTGCAATGATATAGCTGTTTGTTTCAGACCAGTCCTCCCACAGAGAACAACTTTGATTGAACCATATGATATTGCCAATGTGCAACCAGTTTTGATATATGAAAACAGCGGATTTCATGAATCTAATTAAATATCTCGGCAAAATATTATACAACAATTATTTGATGTCATTGTAGAGCTACCAGTGCAATAAGGCCCTGTGCGGCTCAGAGAGAACCTGCTGCTGGGCATCGCTCGCATCAGGGATTTTGGTAGCTCCAAAGGAAAGTTCAGGCGGACAAGCTGAGCAGAAAGCTACGAATGAAAGCTCAGAAGCTCTGAAGACTTCAAGACATTCTCACAGGGAGAAGAGGAAACATTTAAATTTAGGGACCACTAAGGGGAGGAACCCTGGTAACCACACCAGGCTTTCCATTGGCATCCTTTTCAGCAAGGACAATGAGGAACTGGGTAAACCATCACCAGGACCAAAGCTAGCTTTGAAACAGCTCATTCTCTGATTGGATTTCAGGCATCTATTCCTAGCCAAACCAAATGCCAGAGCCAAAAGCAAATTCTTTCTGGAGGCAGATAACATCATCCAGAGACTCAAATTATCACATTAACTGCTTATACTCAGTATGTGGTATTCAATCAAAAATAGCAGGCACACAAAAAGACAATTATTCATTTTTTTTCTTTTGACTTTGAGTAAATAGAGATCCTCAGGAGATCCAGATATTGTAATTATCAGATATAAACTTTTTAACAAAAATAACCTATACTTAATATGTCTAAGAAATGAAATAGCTAGGCGGAAAATTTTGGCAAGATAATCAAATCAACATTCTAGAACTGAAAAACATAACTAAAATTTAGAACCCGATGGACCAGTTTAAGAGCAAATTAGAATCCAGTTAAAGAGGTAATTAGTCAACTAAATGACAGGCCAGAAGAAAAGTCCAGACTGAAACACTGACAGCCAAAAAAAAAAGGAAAAGACATATGAGAAAATGTGAAACTATGGGATAAGTATTGGAATCCCACAGGGAAAAGAGAGAAAAATGGGGCAGAAGCAATGTATAAAGAGATAGCATCTGAGAACTTTTCAAAATGGATAAAGGACATTAAATCTCAGATTCAAAAATCACTGCAAAACACAAAACAGGATAAATGTACAAACATACACAAAGAGACACAAACTCTAGGCACATTATGATAAAATTACACAAAAGAGAGAATAACATATAGCAGCTAGAGAAAATAGAAATATTACCTTTAAAGGAACAACTATAAAACTTTCTACTCCTCATAATATAGTTGTAGAAGCTGGAGAGCAATGAAAAAATATCATATACTATAAACAAGTAACTGCCAACCTATGTTTAAATATCCAATGACACTAGCCTTTAATTATGAAGGTGAAAAGAGACATTTTTAAAAAAATAAAAAGTAAGAGAATTTGTCAACAGCAAGTTGCATGAAACAAAATATTTAAGAGAATTCAGAAGGAAAATGATCCCAAATGGAAATTCAGAGAAGTAGAAAGTTATGAAGAGCAACAACAAAAAAAGTAAATATGTTGTTACCTATAAATATGGACTATATAAAAATAGTAATAAGGGGTTAGGGGTTGGTGAAAAAGGTGAAGGGATTAAGAAGTACAAATTAGTAGTTACAGACTAGACACAGAGATGTAAATTACAGCATAAGGAATACAGTTGATAATAGCTATGTATGGTGCTAAGTAGATATTAGAATTACAGGGGGGCCACTCTGTAAAGTGCATGATTGTCTAATCACTATGCTGTATACCTGGAACTGATACTCAATAATATTGAATGTAACTGTAATTGAAAAATAATAATTAAAAAATATAATAAAGTTTTGTGAGGTTAACATATATTTAAGTGTTTGTATTGTTTACATATGTTTAAGTATATATAAAATTATAGATGACATTAGGATATCTGACAACAAAAGCATAGAAACAAAAGGGGGATGAGAGGAATGAAGTTAAAAGATTCTAAGCTCTTTGCATTCTCTCGTAAGTGGTAAAGTAATCCTAGCATGAGTGGTGTAATTGCTAGGGTAGCCATGAAAGAACTTCTGAAGAATTCATAATTAACAATAAAAATAAATATTTAAGTAGTCCAAAAGAAGACAAGGAGAAAAATGAAATATAAAACACATGGAACAAACAAAAAGTAAATAGTAATAATGGTAGAGTTAGGTCCAAATATATCAGTATTTCCATAAATGTAAACAGACCAAATTACTCCAGCTAAAAGTCAAAGACTGCTAAATGTTAAAAAACAACCACAACCACCATATTCTGTTTATAAGACATATTTTTTAAAACATAAGAACACAGAAAGGTTGAAAATAGAAAGACAGAGATCAACCCTCCATGCAAACACTAAGCCTGGGCTTTTTTGTAGCAATGATTCCAGGGCTCACAGTGGCTCTTGCATGTGGCCCCATCACAGAGAGTGAGGTATTCTCAGGGATCAGAATCTAGCACAGCCACCCTGGGAAGTGTGTACAGGTTCAAGAAGTAAGTTATTGACTTGTCTTAAAATACGTCCCCATTACATTCCATTAAGCCTTTTAAAAAGAAATGAAGGAACAAATGGGCCAGAGGCAGGCTTATCTTCTTTAGATATTAGCCAAAGAGAGCTCTGTTGAAATTGTGAATTATCATGGATAAAATAATCTATAATAATAAAAGCGTAATATGCAAATCAATCAAATGGCAGAAGAGTGAAACGACTGTCTGGATGACCACATTATGACACTCACTGGCACCAGGCCAGCCAAGGTGAGTGTGATGCAGTTGGTTGGGGGGCCCTGCCATCACCCTGTAGAGCAGTGGTTCTTAACCTTTCTAATGCCTCGACCCTTTTTAATACAGTTTCTCAGGTTGTGGTGACCCCCAATCATAAAGTTATTTTTGTTGCTACTTCATAACTGTAGTTTTGCGACTGTTATGAATCATAATGTAAATATATGTGTTTTCTGATGGTCTTAGGTGATCCCTAAGGTTGAAAACCACTGCTATAGAGGGAGGCCCATGCCACCAACCGGAGGGCTGTAACAGATGGGTGGAGCCATGGCCAGGTGGATAGGGCCTCCCTCTTTGAAATGACTGTGGAGCCCTACGATTGCTCACCCCAAAGAGGGAGTCAGGCAGGTGGATGGGGCCTCCCTCTATGGGGTGATCAATAGCTGGTTCCCAGACTATAAGAGGGCAAAGGCCGGGCTAAGGCACCCCCCTAAACAGTGCATGAATTTCATGCACCAGGCCTCTAGTCCTATCTAATAAAAGAGTAATATGCAAATTGACTATACCTCTGCTACACCCACAAGCCACGCCCACCAGTCAATCCAAATGAGTATGCAGATTAACTCAACCAAGATAGCTATAGCTACAGAGAGAGCAGGAGGGAGGTTGGGTTACCCCCAGCAATGGAGGAAGCCAAGCTTTCTGCACACCCTCTCCAGCCCAGTCCTCCACTTAAGGCAACAAAGTTTCAATGGCTGCAGCCACTGAACAAGTAGAAGGCTTGGCTCCATTCCAGGCTACAAAATTTAAATTGTAGAAGGTAAATAAATCCAAGATACCAGGGCCTCCACTTGGGTCGCTGCAGGGTGTGGCCAGCCTGCAAACCTCTATGGGCCCCTTGCCCAGGCCACCCCAGGCCCCAAGGGAATCCCTACCCTGATCTGGGACACCCTTCAGGGCAAACAATCTGGCCCCCACCCGTGCACCAGGTCTCTATCTTATCTAATAAAAGAGTAATATGCAGATTGACCATCACTCCAACACACAAGATGACTGTCCCCATGTGGTCAAAAGATCCTGCCCCCATGTGGACACAAGATGGCCAGCACAAGATGGCCAGTAGTGGAGAGCAGTTGGCAGGGACCAGGCCTTCAAGCGAGGGTAGTTGGGGTTGATCAAGCCTGCAGGGGAGGGCAGTTAGGGGTGACCAGGCCCACAGGGGAGAACAGTTTGGGGCAAATAGGCTGGGAGGGGAGCAGTTAGGCATCAATCAGGCTGGCAGGGGAGTGGTTAAGGAGTGATCAGGCTGACAGGCAGAAGCAGTTAGTGGCAATCAGGAAGACAGGCAGGTGAGCAGTTAGGAACCAGCAGTCCTGGATTGTGAGAGGGATGTCCCAGATTGGAGAGGAAGCAAGCTGGGCTAAAGGCCCCCTGCCTTGTTCTCTAATATTATATAAAAACCAAAGTTTAAATAATTTTTAGGAAAAAATGGATTTTTTTTTAGCCAAGGTAAAATATTTTCTAAATATTTGAGTACTTAAAAATTATTATAATTACATGAATATTAGAATAATGTATAGCTGTTACTTACAAAGTAATGTACTTATCCTTTTTTTCCCCCTCAGGGATAAATTAAATATGTTTCAGATAACTCTATTTATCTCTGGGAAGAAGGTTACCCCAGTAGCCTCATTAGAGATGACTAATTGCATTTGAACCCTAGGAAGTAACAAGTAGTCCACCTGTTCAGTTAAAAACTTCCAGGGCCAGCTGACTTGCGCAGCTGCACACAAATCTTTTGGACTCAGAAAGGAAAAGATGTAGAGAGAAATGAAGCGTGGTAACACGGTGGAGAAATCCACTTTGGCCACTTGCATCCTTTCTGAAAACTGATCATGGACAAACCTGAGAAGAAAGATACAGAAATTTAGCTCAGAACACATATCCAAGAACTGTACCAAACAAAACAACAATTTAAATTGTGGAACTTATGAGTATAAAATTACTGATACTTTTCTTATATTACCTTTTGTGTTTGTATGATTTATAGCAATACCCCCTTTTTTATTCCTGATATTAGATAATTTATATTTTCTCTTTTTTCCTTTGCCTACTCAGTTTGCCAACTTTGTTACTTTTTTTTTTTTAAAAAAAAAAAACAGCTTTTATTTTCGTAGATTTTTAAAATTGTCCATTTTCTATTTTATTTATTTTTACTATTCATTTTTCCCCTCTTCTACTTGCTTTGGGTGAAATTTGCTATTTTTTCTAATATTTCTTTAAATGTAATACTATTTATTTAACTTCAAAAATATTTCAGTACTCTAAGTACATAAAAGTAAAAACAAAAACAAAAATTCCAAGTTGTGTTTAATACAGAAGGTTCTTGAACTTTCATTGATACAGTGAGTCTTCACTTTGCTGAAAATGAAGAGTTGTACAGTTTTTTTTAAACAAACAATTTAAAACTACCACACTTAACTAAAAAAGACCCAAACTCTTCTCATGCCAGCTGACACCCCTTTTCCAGAGCTGAGAATAGCAGAGTGTTGTGTCACTATGAACAAAAACAGGACAACCTGGAGTTCAATGGATGCCCACTGCAGTGTCCCTGGTCCACTTTTCACAGGCACCTTCCCCACAGCCTCAATGCCAAGCAAAGAGCATTGAGAGCTTGTCTCAGTTGTTTTGTTCTTTTTACAAACTATAGCTACAGATAACTCAGAAATTCTGGCCAATAACCAAAGAGTTAACACCATCTTACAGATTAAAATAATAATAAGAAGAAAAGAATGCCAAAAACCTCTTTAAATGCCTTATCACATCAGCAACGAAGTGCACAGAGTAAGGCGAACATGAGAGCCTTTTCATTTAA
Organism: Lasiurus borealis; assembly: GCA_004026805.1. Classification (NCBI taxonomy): domain Eukaryota; kingdom Metazoa; phylum Chordata; class Mammalia; order Chiroptera; family Vespertilionidae; genus Lasiurus; species Lasiurus borealis. Next base: position 20,824 of record PVJN01022807.1, on the reverse strand, counting down.
AAATGCTTGGAAATATGTACAACTTTGATTTAGTTCAAGGGTACTCTGGACATCCACGGCCATTTCATGTAAACCACTGACAATTTCTAGGGCACTTTGAGAGACTACATATGATCATGATCCAATTGTGTAATTAATCCTAATGTGGATGACAGACACCTTTCAAATAGAGCTGTGCCAGTTATGGTGCTCTCCTACCCTAAGGTATTCACAAGGAAACAGATAACACAGCTTTTTAAAATTCCTCTTCTCCCTCTCCCTCTTCCTCCTCCTCCTGCTCCTACTCACCCTCCTCATCCTCGTTTCCCCACTTCCATGTTATTTTTAAATAAGTCCAAGACATCCTATTTTATCTATAAGCATTTCAGTATGTATACTAAACAATGAGGCCATTAAAAAACATATTATCTAATATTATAATCATACCTAAAGAAATTCAATAATTTCTCAATGTGATAGCTATAAAGAAAACTCTGACATCTATTAAGAAAACTTCTTACATTGCATTTCAAGATGCCTAAGCACAGATCTCAAATAAAATCAAAATCTAAGGCCCTATCAAAGTGATCGTCTTGGGGCTATAGAGGCCAAAGAGACATTTGACAGCCCATGAAAGATGCATTGCTGGCCCTGCAGCCACCACCCATAAAAACAAACAGCAAAAATGACTGTCCTTTTTAGATATTAGCATAAACATCTGATGGTTGGTCATCATTGAATAAGAATCTCTAGAATAAGAAAGTTTGGAAGCAATCCAGGTACCAGTAAATCAAACTCTTCACCAGAACTTCTCATCTCCTCCAAACTTCATGGAATTACAGGCATTTGTGACCAGTCTCACAGCTGATTGGAAACTTTGGCAATAAGAACCTACCAGAACTCATTTACCTCAGGCCATTGACACTAGAACTTTTTCTCTCTGCTAAGGCGTTACTGCTGCCCTGTTACTGGGTCCTAATGGACAGATGAACTCACTGCCAGAAAAGTCATGACTCTGAACAGATCTCATTCTGCCATGGGTCTTCTCTGATCTACATTCCCATAGAGTGGGCCTCCGAAAGTTTCCAAGTGAAATAAAAATGGCACCTCCAGTTAGGGACAAAAAAATCTTGGCTACAAGTTGCTGAACATCCACTAGATCCAGAGAGAGTCTTGACCAGGAATTTACTCAACTGCTGGCTTAGCAAGAGCTTCATCTACAAGTAATAAGAGGAGGGTAAATTCTACTTTGCAACACAACACCAGCTCATACATGTAGAAGGAATTAGATTAGAAAATCATCACTTGGTAGCTATCATAGTAATAAATACTTCAGATGAGAATCACCGATGGATGCAGCAAACAAGTTTGATGAGAAACAGGATATTTGCATAGATTCACATATTTTTAATTCATTTCAAAGTAATCACTCCACTACTTTTTAGTTATTAACTAATTAGTACAAAATACTTCATAATTAGTCATCTTAACTAAGAAACATTGTGAAAATAGTATAAATGATTTATTTAGTAAGGGACAAATGGACATGGTTGGCCCCCGATGTGATCCACTGAGAACACAGCATCGCTTCTGTGTTCTTCCTGCCAAGAATGTAAGACCCTGGATGTGATCTTGAGGAAATGTCAGCTAACCACAAACTGAAGGTCATTCAACAAAGTAACACATCTGTGCTCTTCAAGTGTCAAGAAAAAAAACAAGGAAACACTGAGCAATGAAAGGTGGTTATAGAGACATAAAAATTAAATACCATCAGTGGCCATGGACTGGATTCTGGAATGAGAAGGAAAAGATAATTATAAGGGACATTGTTGGGGAAATCAAAGGATGGATTTGATTTTTCAGCAGATTGTCCTTGTTTTTTAGGATTTACTGACATGCATAGGGTTAGCGGGGAACAGGTTTACAACCTACTCTCAAATGATTTGGAATAACATGGCAAAAAAAAAAAAGTAAAATGTTAACAATTGAGGAATCTAGATGAACAGTGCAAATAAATTACTTATACTATTTTTGCAATGTTTCTGTAAGTTAAAAGTTACTGCAAAACAAAAGGACTTAAAACAAAAGAGACTGCCTGTTTTAGTTCCAAGGTTTATTGATCACCAATTAATTATTGTGTGTATTTCTACTCGCTTGGCTTTATTTTAAGCTTCTACTCTCCTTTGATTCCTGTCTGTGCAGCTTTGTCACAATCTGAGACAAAACAGAGTGGCTTTAAAATGAACCTGTTGGCATGTCAGTCTTTGGAAAGCACATGTGTGTGTGTGTGTGTGTGTGTGTGTGTGTGTGTGTGTGTGTATACACACGCGCATGTACGTGTCATGTAAGCAGGAGGGCAAAGAATGGAGTAGCACATGTCCTGCAGCATATAATGTCCACAGACAGAAAGGTCACTTGGGGAATCTTCTCAGTATTGATAGAGATTAACATTCAAACCGGATGAGACTATGCCAACACCAAGAACAGCTAATCCCAATGGATCACTGATCTAACTCATCACTGAGGCAGGCTTCTCAGTCATTTCACAGGCTCTTACAGACAGTTTGCTCTCACTTGGAATTACAAAACACATCCATCAAGTGAGATGCAAAACAGGAATGCCTTCAGCCTCCTTTTCAAAGGAGGGAACTCAGTATCTTTGGAGTTCTTGTGCCCATCACACCTTCACACCCCACAGCCTCTACTGATTCATACCGGCAGAGCAAATGGGAAGAATTACTTTTTAAAGAAAATCCCAATTATCCATGTTTTATAGATGTGTTCTAGTCTGTGCTTCTGCTACAAGGACACATTCAGGCATAATGAATGAATCTCAAGCAAGAAGGAAAGAAAATGCTTCAGTCACATTTAAGAAATCGGTGCACGAGCAGCAGAACAGGGCGAGTTTGCAGTAATGACACCGTAGCTTGTTGCATTTTAGTTAGTGTTGCAAAGCAATAAATGTGTGAAGAGAAATAACAACATGCAAGGAGACAATGAACAAAATGTGCTTTGCTCATTTATTGTGACAAGGATCGCTTCTTTTAAATAATTCATGCTAATGCTTTGCAGCGTGCTACTGAATGTACAATGTGTACTTTGCAAAAATAACAAGGCTTAGTAATATGGGACTTGAATCGAATTCTCTGCTCTTAAATTTCTGATAAGAAGTGGGAAGGAGCTGCCAAAATCGTGATGAAAGGGACTGGGGGAACAGCGTGGGGAGGTGGCCCGCAGAGGGGCGAGGGGTTTGGTAGAGGTACCCGTTTTCTAGTTGCCACGGTAGCAACTAGAGTTGCTGAGTCTTGTCTGGTGACTTTACAAACACTCTATAGCATGGTAAGGGTCTGGATGAGATGGGTTTCCATGTACATTCCGGTGATACATAGAATAATGACTGGGATCGGGGTACAAAGGAAATGCAGAACCGGGTGCTAAAGTCTTCAGTGGTTATGAGAGCAACCATTAGTTTATTCTTTGTATCTTAGTCTGTTTCTGTTTTTTATTTATTTATTTTTTTTAGATTCCACATATACATGAAATCATATGGTATTTGTCTTTCTCTGACTTATTTCCATTAGCTTAGTACTCTCTACAGTCATCCATGTTGTTGCAAATGGCAATATTTCATTCTTTTGTAATGCTGAGTAATAGTCCATGGTATATATGTACTACAGCTTTATTTATCTATTTATCATCTATTGATGGACAAATAGGTTGCATCCATATCTTGTTTTAAATGATTTTAGAGAATTTTAAATAATTCTGCAATGAATATAGGGGTGCGTATATCTTTTCAAATCAGTGATTTTGTTTTCTTCAGATAAGTACCCAAAAGCAAAATTGCTGGGCTGTAAGGAGTATTTATTAAATGGATAAAAGTGGCTTTATTATGTGGCTGTACAATTCTTACACATTTTTTCTTTTATATTCAATTTTTTCTTAACTATTGTCCATTTCACTTTCTGGATTAGTTTTAGAATAAGTTTCTCAAGGTTTATAAGGAAATCCTATTTGGGGATTTTAACTTGAAGGTTAATTTAGAGAAAATTGGCATCGTTAAACATGAAACATTTATCTGTTTATCCAGGGCTATTTCTTATTATCCTTTAATACTAATTTATAATTTCCTGATTAATGGCCTTGCACTTATCTTTTTAATTTATACAACAAGATAGGGAAGCAGATCAGGGAGGAGAGAAAGAAAGAGGGAGGAAAGGAAGCAAGGGAGTGCAGGGGAAGGAAAGACAGACACAAAGAGAAAGAGACCTAGTAACATCATTTGATCCTAAAGATCTAGTCCAGCCTGAAGCTAGACCAATCTTCTTCTTTTTTTTAATTGATTTCAGAGAGAGGAAGAAGAGGAAGAGAGTGATAGAAACATCAATAATAGAATCATCGATCAGCTGCCTTCTGCACAGCCCCTACTGGGGGTGGAACATGTACTTGATCAATGGCTGGTAGTACTATTTGAGCCTGTGCCTTGACCAGAAATCAGACTGTGACCTCCTGCTTCATGGGTCAACACTCACCACTAGGCCACACTGGCCAGGCAGCTAGACCAATCTTAAGTCAATAAATTCACATTTCTTCTTAAGCTGGTTTGAATTCCATGTCTGCCATTTGCACTTGAAAGCATTCCAGCCATGAAATAAAAGAATAATAGAGTAGGAGGAGTGACGGCACATGTTCCTGAACGCTCACTGTGCGCCCTGGCCTGCTACTTCTGCTTCTCAGACCTGCGAGGCCATGCAGGTCTCCGGGGCAGCCTCTTCTACACCGATCCTGCGAGGACCCTCTGGGCATTAAAGAGATGCTTAAATACGGTGCACAGACAAATAGTCTCTTAAAACCTAGTCTCCATTTCCCCCGATTACCCGTGAATTTGACTCCTCTTGCACAGAGGTTAAGAGGACACTTGGTAGAGCGCAAAGCTAATATCATGTACTTTATAAATGGCTGGTAGTACTATCTGGGCTGCCGCATTTGGGAAGCTATGTAATGAACTTCGAGAGGTGCCATTCACACGGATGGTAGCGTGGAATAGCAGCCCGTGGAGCTGTGTGGCAGGGCACAATTGTTGTGCCCAATTCCTTCGGATTGCTCTATAGAGGTCTGGAATTAACTAAATAATGAAAAGTTTTCAATGAAGCAAAGTATTAGTAATCGTCTCTATTCAAAAACTTTCTATATCTTGAAAAACATTTTCCTCCTGCAAACTACCAAATAAAAAAAATTTTTTTTCCTGATCACCTTTTGGTTATTGTTGTAATGGGAGTGTTTTAGACCTCTTGTTCATTCAATAAGCATTTATTGAGTGGCTATATGTAGCTGGTATTGATTGCTCTAAGTGCTAGGGACAGAAAGAGTCACCAGAGGTTCTTACATTCCCAGGGACATGTAGACAGGAAATAAGCCAACGAGCACTGACATAATGTCAGGTGGTGCTCAGTGCTACAAAGATAAGTGAGACATTAGTAAGCAGAGACATTGTTTACACAATGGGAAGTGAGAACATCAATGCACGGGTTTGCCATCTGTGCTCCTTCTATGTCTATTCCCACCCAATTAAACAGCTTAGGATTTTTAATTGGGTTTCTCCTTAAAAAAAAAAAAGAAAAGAAAAGAAACTCAAGGGTTTTCTTTCTTAGCTTCGTCCACCCCTAAAAACCACCCCAACAATGAATGTTAATACATACAGCAAGCATGTCAAACTCAAAGGCTAACACGGGCCATGAATTTGACATGCTTGATGTACAGTATTTCATACAGTTGCCTCTGACCAGCTGGTCTACATGAAAGGACAGGAAAATGTCCAGACTATGAGCTGAGGTGAGGACAGAGTCAGGATGACTCTAATTTCAAGACTGTGTTAGCTGTTCAGAAACCCAGTATGTCTCTTAATACACTGCCTGCTCACAGGAATACTCCCTCTGACGGGCGTGCAGTGACTCACAGGGATGAGGCTGCTCTGTGTTCAAAATTAACCTGGAGCCAAGTCCGGTTTGGCTCAGTGGATAGAGCGTCATCCTACAGACTGAAAGGTCCCAGGTTCGATTCCGGTCAAGGGCATGTACCTTGGTTGCAGGCACATCCCCAGAGGGAGGTGTGCAGGAGGCAGCTGATCCATGTTTCTCTCTCGTCGATGTTTCTCACTCTCTGTCCCTCTCCCTTCCTCTCTGTAAAAAAATCAATAAAATATATAAAAAATATATTTAAAAAAACTAACCTGGAAGCATGTTGTCTCTGAAAAATTTATACGCAAGATTCCCTCACAGTTCACAACTGAGAAACACAACCTGCACTGAGCCCTCCCAGGGGGTGCTGGGAAGAGGGGCAGGTGCCCTGAAGAGGGAGGTGGTGGTGTGTGTGTGTTGCCGGGGGTACTCTCTCCTCTGTATGTTGGTTGGTGTGTGTTCTGCCTTCCAACCCCACTTCCAGTGGCTCTGAGGGAGACCAATAATTAGAGCCCTTCACTGATCATTATCTCCCTCATCCCTGAGACACACCCACCCACAGAATTCCATCCATGGCTGGGGAATAAAGTGGCGTGAATGTGGCCCCACCCGCCAGGGGAAGCGACAAGCTTGAACAGCGCAGAAAGGCCCTGGCGCGGGGCGTTGCCTGGTGCTGAGCGGAGGCAGTTTGGAACCGGTCTCACCAGTGCGGCTAGGAGGCAGGAGCAAACTTCTCTAGGTTTCTCCGCGTGTGACAGGCAGAGCGGCGCAGGTTCCTGTAAGGAGCCACGGGAGTCCAGCAGCAGGGGGAGGACACCACTGCAAACCGCTGGACACGCGGCCTCATGAGCATAATGATGTGCTGGGGAAATGCCATGGTAGAGGCTTGTAAAAATTGCTGGTGGTGCCGAAACCGGTTTGGCTCAGTGGATGGAGCATTGGCCTGCGGACTGAAGGTCCCAGGTTCGATTCCGGCCAAGGGCATGTTCCTTGGTTGCCAGCACATCCCCAGTAGGAGGCGTGCAGGAGGCAGCTGATCGATGTCTCTCTCTCATCGATGTTTCTATCTTTCTATCCTTCTCTCTTCTTCTCTGTAAAAAAAAAAATCAATAAAATATATTAAAAAAAAATAATTGCTGGTGGTGAAAAAATGAGCAGGGAAGGCCTCCCGGGAGAGGTGACATTTAAGTCAAAGTGAGAGGGAGATAATTTCAGAAGCTGAACTTTTGAAAAATGTCTTAAATATCATAAAACTCCATCTAAGAAATCTCCTTAAATCATAACAATGTGGAATATTTATTAGGAAAGAAAAAAATAATAGGTGTTTGACTACATCTCATAGAGATTAAGAAGGAACTTTGGAAGGAAACTTTTAAAGGAGATGGCATGTTCCTGACCAACACTGCATATCTTGTTTACGCATTATAGCTGTAACCGCCTGAATTAAAACAATAGTATGCATAACCTACGGACACAGCCAATAGTGGGGGGAGGTCTGGGGTGGGGTGGGGTGGGGCTGGGTGGAGGAAGGCAAAGGGGGGATGAGGGTGGAGAACATCTGTAATACTATCAACAATTAAAAAATCTTATTCGGAAATTACAAAACAAAACACCTACAGCTTGGCTTCTTTGCCTTGGAAATAAGGTAATTTGCATAAATATAGCTTGACTTGTGTATAAAAAAATGCTAAATTCTCCTGTTTGTTCACAGGCTTATTCACAGTTGTCTGGAATATAGGACTGTAGGAATAAATGTGGTTCAAAAGAAATGCTTAATAGTTAAAAGTCAATTGCCCTGCCACCATGTGACCCAGCCATCCAATTCCTAAGTATATACCTCAAAGAAATAAACACATCCACACAGAAAAACTTGCATGTACATGTTTATAGCAGCATTATTCGCAGGAGCCAAAATGCATAAGCAACCCAAATCTCCATCAGCTGATGGCTGGGTGAATAAAATATAGCATATCGATACAATGGAATATTGTTTGGCAATAAAAAGGAAAGAAATGCTAGTATGTGCTACAAAATGGGTGAATGGTAAGAATATTATAATACATGAAAGTAGCAGTCACAAAGTCTACGATCCCATTTATAGGGAAAGTCCAGAAAAGGCAAATTTATAGAAACAGAAAGTAGATTAGTGGTTTCCCGGTGCTGGGAGGTGGGGATAAGGAGTGACTGCTAATGGGTATGGGGTTTCTTTTTGGGGTGATGAAAACGTTCTAACCTTCGGCAGTGGTAATGGTTGCACAACTCTGAACTTACTAAAACCACTAACTTATACCCTTTCAATAGATACATTTTGTTGTATGTGAATTTTCTCTCAATAAAGATGTTTCAAAGAAAGGTGACTGTTCTAACTTTAATCTAAAAACTAAAATGAGTTGGGCCTTTAAGGTTTCATTAAAATTTAGCACCATTCAGATGGGGTAACACTCTGAGCACATGGGCTCTGCAGATGCTGATAGGAGGGAAGAAATGGCTAGCTGAAAGAAATGGGGAGGAAGTGGTACTAGAAAACTGAATCCAGACTTCAGGGAGTGAACTGATTGATGTTAAACAAGAAAAACCACCACTACTAATTAGAGATGGGCTCAGGATGCCAAATTAGAGGCCAGAAACTGACATACAACTTCCCCTGAAATCAGCAGCCCAGAGAATGGAGTAACAGATTTGTGGAATGATGAAATACAAGCAGCGCCCTGCAGAAACACAGCTGCTGGGAAACAAAGGAAAAGTAATCTCACTGAGCAGATTAGTTCCATACCCTCGTCCCACAGAAAGAAGAGTTCAGGTTCCAGACAAAGGATGCAATTTCCAGTGACAAAATGTCAGGCCTGATGTTAGTGAGCCTCCAAGTATACCAGAAGTTCTCTAGTGACCTCTAGTGGTTACAACTAAAACTGCTTGGTCTGTGATACATGAGACGACACCACAAAGCAATTATGGATATGGGGTTTGGCCTGTAATTTTCTTATCTTGAAAGCTGTCAAGTTAGAGAAGAAAACCTAGCCAATGACTGCCATAAAAAGTTCCCTTCCCTGGCTCTTAAGCACTGACTAGAGAGCTGTTTCTCTGTGGCTTGTTTTTGCAGCTTCCTTAAACACAACCAGGAAGGTGTCTGTCTCCCTCCAGGTGACTTAGTGGCTTCATAAGGGACAGCGGATTATGTGCCCAGGATGCAGGAGAAAGCTGGCAACGGAGAAGGTGAGTGAGTGGGTAGGAGAGAGGAAATGGCTGAGCAAAACAGATGGGCAGGACAGAGTGTAAGAAAAAGTGGGAGGCGGACATTACAAACTGAAAAAGCCAATTTGGTCTTGCACCAGTCTGACCAGTCTCCAGTACTTTTCAGTAGCCACCTAAGAAATTCAGAGTCCCCCCAGCCTTCCCACCAGTTGTAGTGAAAGCCACTCACACAGAGTGATGCCATACGTAGAGTTTTACGGAGCAAACCTGGCTGAATAAGCCCAAGCCAGCTAGCTTCTCCTGTCGGCTGACGGCCCAGCGCTGTCCTTTGGGTGAAAGGTTCACTTAACCGAGAAAGGACAAGAAGCAGTTAACATTCCAGAAACAGAAGTCTATCGTTACCCTCGTGGCTGACCTCGGATTCCCAGAAATCCCCAGACTGATAAGGCTGTGTGTTGGGGCATGAAACCCGAGAAGCCATCCTTTCTGTACCAGGTACTAGCGGGGCTGCATTCTTCCACCATGTCCAGGCACACTGCAGAGCTCTCTAGAGCAGTGGTTCTCAACCTTCCTAAGGCCACGACCCTTTAATACAGTTCCTCATGTTGTGGTGACCCCCAACCATACTTCATAACTGCAATTTTGCTATTGTTATGAATTATAATGTAAATACCTGTGTTTTCCGATGGTCTTAGGCGACCCCTGTGAAAGTGTCGTTCGACCCCAAAGGGGTCGTGACCCACAGGTTGAGAAACACTACTCTAGAATATTCTGGCCTGTCCACATCTTTAATTTCACCAGAGACACTCCATTCCTAACACTCATCTGACAAGTTAACCAGCCGCTAGTGGCTCTGATAATAACTAATGCTATGTTAATTAGTAAAACATTTGGTAATGACGGAGACAGTGACCTTTCCAATTCAGTGTCAGCTAACTACCTCCAGAGTATTAATTCCTGATCAGAATACTAGCCACCTCTGGTATTTCCTTCAAATATCACAGCATCGCCGAGACCGGTTTGGCTCAGTGGATAGAGCGTCAGCCTGCGGACTGAAAGGTCCCGGGTTCGATTCCGGTCGGGGGCATGTACCTTGCTTGCGGGCACATCTCCAGTGTGGGGCATGCAGGAGGCGGGTGATCGATGTCTCTCTCATCGATGTTTCTGACTTTCTATCCCTCTCCCTTCCTCTCTGTGAAAAATCAATAAAATATATTGAAAAAATATATATATATCACACCATCTTCGCTGCGGGATTCCAAAGGAGATTGTAGACATGGTCGGAGAGGAGGGTACGAACGAGAACAAGGACACGCTGGTCATCAGTGACCGTGCTGCGCAAGTCTGGCCCATGTTCCCGAGTGTTGCTGCCATGGTTACTGCTCAGATATGTTTCAGATACAACCATTCAGGTAACAAATATTTATGAACTGTCTATCTATGTACCAGATACCTCCTTGATGTATCTCGTTGCATAGTTCCCATCGGGACTTACAATGTGAGGGGGGTGTTAAACCTTCACTAGCTGAGAATATTGACAAATTTTTGCAAAAACTAAACATCTCCCCCATCCCCTCCCGGGGTTTGAAGATGTTAAAGCCCCAGAGGTTGAGTGTCACTCTCAAGAAATCAGCAGCAGAGGAGTGTGCATAAACCTTCAAATGTCAAAACACCAAGGGCTTTGTGTGTTTTTTTCTAAGGGGAAAAACACTTAAAGGTTATATAAACATTTTGTTTTCATTAAGAACCAATGATGACTACATCCATCAGCTACGTTTACCTTAGTTGTGATTTAGAGCAGCGTAAAAGTATTGTGAATAAGAATTCTTGACGTTGCTTGTTAGTCCAGAGGTCAAACCAATGACTTATAAGAGCAACTCTTTCCTGAAAGAGCTGTAAGGGGGAGATGGGATTACATTTTTCTGTATAGTTTAACATATTCTTAGTTGCTAAGCAATTTAACCACCTCCCAGCTCACATTTGCACAGCAGTTTACAGTTCACAGAGCACGTGCGTAGTGGAGGTCTCTCGCTCCAGCTTCACCTGCTTGTATCCCGGGGCACAGACAGGCCCAGGCTTGTGGATGGGCTGGGTGGGGGGAGATAATTACAGAGGGGCCCACGAGGCCTCTTTCAACACAGAGAGGTAAGGAATCCTGGTTCTAGTTTCTACCTTGGCTGATGTAGCCTGGGGAAACAGATTCCAAATATTTCATCTTGAAAACACAAGCAAGCTGCCTACCCTTGTTGAACTATGAAAATGAGGCCATTTGAAGTAGGTCTGCATGATTTTTACTAACCCACAGTCTGATAGCTTCATGGCAGCCCCCAAATGAAAGTTAATAAATATTGCTAAATAGCCATTGTTAGACATGTCTCTAGGAAGGACATACACCAGGAACCAGCATCCCCCAAACCTAGGTGTCAGCCCAGCTTTGCTCAGATGACATACGCAAACTCACTCATTGATTACTCAGTCAGGCCTTAGTCTCAGCTCGCGTGGTCTCCCTCGCCTGAACCACACATGAGCTCTGAAGGCCCAGCCAGCCGACCCCATCCAGGTCTGACAGAGCCCTTCAAGGACTACTTCCTGGCTGCCTTTCACAGGGGACATCCCCAGACCATCAGGCCACACAGCTGGCACAGGAGGGAAGAGAGGATTAAAGAAGTACACAGAGAAATATCCAAGGGTGGCTTAAATTACCAACCATCATTGCCTAAAAGATAAATCATAAATAAATAAGGATATGAAATAATACTAATAATACAAATAAACAATGCAAGAATAAACTCTGTTTCACGTACTCAAAATTGTAAATCCACTTTTTTTTTTAATCTTCACCCAAGGATATGTTTCTATTGATTTTAGAGAGAAAGACAGAGAGAGAGAGAGCAACATCTATGTAAGAGAGAAACATCCATCAGTTGCTTCCTGTACATAACCCAACTGGGGATCAAACCTGCAACCCAAGTATGTGCCCTGACACGAACTGGACCCACAGCCTTGTTGGTACACAGGAAGATGCCCCAACCAACTGAGCCAGGGCTGTAAACCTACTTTTGCCCACCCTGGACTATTGACACTCCACACCAAAAGCACCTCGCCTTTCTCTCCTGTCACAGTAAATAGTGTGTGTTCTGAGGTTTCTGTTTTGTCCCTGGAGGTGCAGAGGAAAGGGAGACAGACCTGGAGTCCTTCCATAAGGTAGGAGATGTGGACTAAGGCGAGACAAGTGTAGGTTGATTTTTATTAAAAGTGACTCAAAAACTAAATCCTTTAGGGGTGTTTTTAGGAAATATATGGCAACATGAGACCCAAAATGTCCTAGTAAAATTTGCCTTACCAATTAAGCTTGTTCTGTTCTAGAGGGTGTAACTCACCTGTCTGTTTAACGCCTTGTTGCTACATGGTGTCCAGGCACTGAATCGAGAGTGGAAGCTCTCCATTTCCAGGGTTTTCCTGGAAGAATCCCCAGCTGACATCCCAGCAAATGACTTTCTTCCAGTCCTAGAAACTACAGGTTCCTTTCAAACGATGTTTCGTTAAGATCACCTAGAAACATCCAGTATATTAATATTGTCCTTATAGGAATTAAATAATTACAGCAATGCATGGACATACATATCCATGGAAGAGATTCCATACAAAGGATACACAGGAAGTTCATGTACTCCAAGTAATGGTAACTTATTCTGTCCTCTGATTGCACCCACATGTGAATCTAAGCCCGTTGTTTTTCCCTTTGCTGGGAAATGACTCAGAAATTGGAGTGATTCTGTATCAGACAGGGATGTGGACTTGACTCCCCCACCACACACACACCCTAACCCCTCCCTGGAAAGCAAGAATCTGAAGGGCACAAAGACACCACTCCACCTGTCAACTGTTTGAGGACATAAGTCAAACAGACTGTAGAGAAAAAAATAGGCTTATGTATTAGTGTTCCATGGTTATATAACAAATTACCTGAAACTCAACGTTAGTATGGGTCAGGAGTCTAGGCAAAGCTTAGCAGAATACCGTCTTAGACTCCTCGGGCTGCCATAACAAAATACCACAGACTGGGTGGCTTTGTTTTTCTGACAGTTCTGAAAGCTAGATGTCCAAGATCAAGGTGCTATCAGGGCTGGTTCCTGGTAAGACCTCTCTACCTGGCTTATAAATGGCCATCTCCTCACTGTATTCTCATAAGGCCTTTCTTCTGTGCACACACGGGGAAAGGGATGGGAGAGACAGACAGACAGACAGAAACCTACTGTCTCTTCTCTTTATAAGTCCTATTGGATTAAGGTCTCACCCTTACAACCTCATTTAACTTTCATTACCTCTTTGTAGGTTCCTGTTTCAAGCTGCTAAATGTCAGGATGGTTTGTTATCCAGCACAGACTGACAAAGCCATGTGTTGGTGTGCATCCAGGGCTCTCACATACAGCTGGTGTGATATCAGCACTTGGAAAAGCTGTTTGGCATTGTTTCCTAAAGTTGGACATGTGCATACATTTGACCCAACAGAGAAACATGAACATGTAAACCAGATACAGCCACAATATCCACAGCTGTGTCAGATAGCTCCACAATGGACAAAGTCTAGGCATCCGTCTACAATTGGATGGATAACCATGTTGTCATATATTCATGTAACAGGATGCTGCTACACACAAAAATATGTAGGACTCACATACACGAGTCATTCAACAAAACAAGCTGAAAACAAAATAGTACATTTTCTGTGGTTTAATTTATACAAAGTCCTACACTGTAGTGTTAGAAGTCAGGATGGCGGTTCCCTTTGGGGAGGAAAAAGAGGGTAAAGACGGGGAGGGATGTGGAAGGTGATTCTGAGGTGCTGGTGCCAATCTAGTGGTGGGAAGCCAGGTGAGTCATTTTATCCTTCACTGAGTTCTACACTTAGGAGTTGCATATTTTTCTATGTCTTCTCTTTCAACCAAGGTGTTTTAGAAATGATATCATTAAACATTATGAAGTACCTAAAAAAATGAAAGTACAAACTTTATGAAGAAAATTATAACACTTTATTGAAAAACATTTTCAATAACTGAAGAGATATATTTATTCATGAATTAGAGACTCAGAAGAATGAAGCATTTAATTCTCTTCAAAATGATCTACAGATTCAATGCAACCTCGATTTTTAAAATCCCAAAAAATATTGTGGGGTGTGTGTATAAGTTTGAAAAGCTGATTCTAAAATATTTATGGAGTTTAAAGGGCCCAAAATAGTCAAGACAGTCTGGAAGAGCAAGGAAGGGAGATATGTTTCCAGATATCAAGACTCAATGTCAAGCTAGAGTAGTAGGATGGCATGGTATTAATATGGAGTCAGGCACTGGTAAGATGATAAATCAAAGAGGGCCGAAACCGGTTTGGCTCAGTGGATAGAGCATTGGCCTGCAGACTCAAGGGTCCCAGGTTCAATTCTGGTCAAGGGCATGTACCTTGGTGGCAGGCACATCTCCAGTAGGGGGTGTGCAGGAGGCAGCTGATCAATGTCTCTCTCATTGACGTTTCTAACTCTCTCTCTCTCTCTTCCTCTCTGTAAAAAATCAATAAAAAAATATTTTTTAAAGTGAGGTTTAGTATGTAGTTTTTTATAGTGACACAGTTGTGTATTTTGATACCAGCTATTTACAGGGTCAGTATTGTTAATATGGAGGGAATATGGCACATTCCACTGCCTGTCTGATAACTTGTAATGTGCAAAAAACTGTATTAAAGTGATTTTATAACCACTTTGCCTATTCCTGAGGCCTTCTATTCATGTTGTTGAAGGCAGTTTGGACAATCTATGCTGGACTTTGAATAAACTCTCTATCCTGAAAAAAAAATTAAAATTAAAATTAAAAAATATATATATATACTTTTAAAAAGACATTTTAAAAAAAGGAAGAGATGGATTCTTACATTTATAGAAAGCAGAGTATGTTTTTTTTTTTAATAGGACCCCTTTCTTCCCTCCCCCCACCCTTTCTCTGTCTCTCTCTCACACACACACCAATTATCTGAAGGCTTTTTTATATATATAATCAATTACATATGGTTTGTAAATCCCCAGAAGACAAAATTAGAAACAATGATGTCAGAGAAACAGATTTCGAATCAATCTAAGTGGGAAAACAACCACTTCAGCAGCTTTAGCTGTCTCAGGAGGTTATGTCCATTACTGGAGACATTAAAACACAAATTCGCTGGCCACTTGTCAGGGAAACCCTAGCTGGGATTCAAGCACCAGAAATGTCGATGTTTCTAAGCAACCATCTGTTGCTATAAATTCCAAGAAGGAGAGAACAATGGGGCCTGGAGAGCTGAGAAAACTTTATTGGAGAGCCAGAAGATTTCAAGAAAAAGACTAACATTTGCAGTGCCTCTACTCTTACTACATTTCAATAAGATAGAAGCACATTTTGAAGATGGATAGATTGGAAATGCATACACCATATTAAGAACAGTTTTAGAAATAGTATGTCAGCACCAAATTGGTATTCCTGCTCTGACCCCTCCCCCACCCCCAATGGAAGCTTTACAAGTAATTTAGTCTCTGAGCCTCAGTTTCCTCATGTGTAAATCAAGGCAGTGAAGTGTTTTGGTGAACTATAGTGTAATAATGTGTGGTTCAGAGAAAAACCTCACGGCAATGTGGGAATAGCTACTTCTGAATCAACATTAAATCAAAACAAATCCTTAGCTTTATAAGATGCCCAGCTGTTGTTATGTGAAATCCTTCCAAGAGCCAAAACAAGGGATTTTTTTAATGTATTATTTTTTTTTTTACAGGAAGGAAGAGGGATAGTGAGAAACATCGATGAGAGAGAAACATTGATCAGCTGCCTCCTGTACATCCCCTACTGGGGATATGCCCGCAACCAAGGTACATGCTCTTGACTGGAATCCATTGAGCCAAACTGGTTTGGGCCAAAACAAGGGATTTTTATTTAGCAAGTTCTCAGAGTTATTATCCTCATGTTAATTCCTTACTGAGCCAAACATTGCTGGTATACACTATATCATATATACATACATATGTACATATACATATACATATACATATACATATACGTGTGTGTGTGTGTGTGTGTGTGTGTGTGTAATGTAGATATGGACAGAGAGGTAAATTTTCACAGGATTATCTTTATTCTCTAAGATATCAACTTTGCTGACTCTCAACCCAGGAAGAAATGGAATGCTGACAATCATTACTTCTTTAAATGGAATGATTTCTTTTCATATTCAAGCATTTTATATTTCTCCAAATAGTAGCTCCATAAGATATGAATAGGTGTTTCCCAGGAAAAACAGGATCCACAGTTCAATATGCTTGGGAAAGACTTGATTGAACAAAATAATTTTGTAGGATGATTTAGAAACTTTAATATTTCCAAGAGGAGGAAATGGTACTGGTTATCGTGTGTGTAACAAATCTAACACGTGTAACAAATAGCCCCAATACTTATTGTTTTCAAAAAACAAACACTAGTATCTCAGTTTTGTCAGGAGTCAGGCATGGCTCAGGGTCTTTCATGCACCACGTGTCATCCCAAAGCCAGATGGGAGAATGATCTACTTCCAGGCTCATGAAAGTGGTTTTTGGAACAAGGACCCCAGTTCCTTGCTGGCTATTGGCTGGCAGCTCCCTTCCCATGGAGGCTCTTACAAATGGTGTCTGGCCAAGGGAGCAAGTGAAAGAGCAAGAAAGGGTAGGCAAGATGGAAGCCATCGTCTTTGTGTAGCATAGTCTCAGAAGTGATGTCCATCACTTTTGATTAGTCAGAACAGAGATCAGCAAATGTAGTCAGCAGGCCATAATTGCCTGCCACTCAATTTTTTTAAAATAAAGTTTTATTGGAACATAGCTAATGTTCATTCAACTACAACAGCATAGTTGAATGATTGGAGGAGAGATCATATGGCCCACAAAACCAAAAATAATGTACTACTTGGCCCTTTACAGAAAACTTTGGCTCTCCTGCCTTAGAAGCAAGTGCAGCCCATACTTGAGGGGAAGGACTCACAAGGGCATGGACACCAGGAAGCTGGGATCATTGGGAGTAATTTTATTTTGTTTTATATTAGAGGCCTGGTGCATGAAATTCGTGCCCTGGGGGGATGTCCGAATGATGCCTTAGTCCCGCTCCCCACGGCAGTCGGACATTCTTGGCGTTGTTGCAGAAGTGGAAGAGGCTCCTGCCACAGCCGCAGTGCTCCCCAGCCATGAGCCTGGCTCAGGGCTTCTGGCTGAGTGGTGCTCCCTTTGTGGGAGTGCTCTGACCACCAAGGGGGCAGCTCCTGCCTTGAGCATCTACCCCCTGGTGGTCAGTACACATCATAGCTACCAGTTGTTCCACCATTTGGTCAATTTGCACATTAGCCTTTTATTATATAGGATTAATATTTTAACTGATTTTAGAGAGAAAGGGAAAGGGATAGTTAGAAACATCAATGATGAGAGCAAATCATCCATCGGCTGCCTTCTGCATGCCCCATACTGAGGCTTGAGCCTGAAACCCGGGCATGTGCCTTGGACTGGAATTGAACCCAGGACCCTTCATTCAATGCTCTAACCACTGAGCAAAACTAGCTAGGGCCACTGGGAGTCATTTTAGAAGCTGCCTCCTATATAGCGCCTGCCCATGAGTAAGCATTTGATGAGTATCTGATGAGTAATTGAATAATTATTCACATTTTATCAATTTTCCAAATTCCAGGGCTGAAAAGCAAGTTACTAGCTAAGAAAAAATTCCTTCACTGATAATTAGGATTTGACAACTATGTCGCCATGGTGGCAATTTATCAACTTACGTGATCTTCTTATTAGTAAAATTTCCATCATTATATTAAATGAGTTATATGATAAAATGAGGTTAGAATTGAAGTATTAGGCAGGTCTGACAGATTATTCTTTCATGACATTAGTGAACTGGAAGAAAGGGAAGTATTTGAGGGTACTTACTTGAGATGCAAATTCACTCTGGGGCAAGAACGCTGACTGAATTATGCTTACTATATGTAGTTGTCAATATCTTCTAATACCTTTAGAAATATGTACCTGGCATCTCTTCCTTTAGAAACTTTTAGATTTTATGCATTGGTGAAAAAATCTATTAGCAAGTCTTTCTCCTGAAGCATGAAGAAAAAGTAAACTAGGAGTGGAGGAAAAAAATGTAATCCCTTAAATATGCTTCCCAAGAAGTAATCTGGTTCTAAAGATCTCGGGGGTGAGGGGAAATAACCAGAGTACAAGAAAAGTGCATGTGATTAATAAAAAACAGAAATTAAAGACTATTCCAGTTAAATAAAATGTCCTACGTGGGGCATGGCTTATTTTGAGCATAAACCAGTAAGTCGTTTTTATTGAACACACACATGTAATGAAAGCAATAGCACGTTTTGAGGAAATTTCTCGGGGAGCACAGGAGGAGACAGGAAATGCCACGCCTGTGAGCCCAAACTGGATTTGCTCAATTTGAAGCTGTAAAGCTAAAGCTATACCAAGAAGCAACTGCCCTATCTAAATTCATTCAGGAAGAGGAACCAGTTACGTTGCTCTAAATCTTTCACATTTCTAACCCTACTTTCTCTCACGGACATAGTTTTTAGGGTGTGATGTTTGAGGTTCCTGAGGTGCACCAAATGTCCAGATGGGCCTGAAAAACATGATGGGTTGCACTAACTTTAATACTGATGAGATCTGGATATTCTGTTCTGATACTTGTGGCTTGATTTGTTAATAAGCACAGGATACGTCCTTCAGAAAGATAAATATTTCTACCACGGTGTAGTTCATGTGTCCTATTCTTCGAATCTTAGCATATTAACTCAGAGCTATCCAATGACAACCACACACTGTATTCGCTGTAGATTCTATTTCTCCTTCACCACCCTCTCCCAGGCAGGGCACTGGGCTCCCCACCCATGACCTTGGAGAACCTGAGCAGCTTTGTAACTTTCCCAAAGACTGCAGTGGCTCCGGGGAGACACAAAACACTCTCTGCGTTGGGCCAGGTTAGGGCTGGGCTGTGACAAGTCAACTCTCATCTCCCCCAGGGGACTCCTTGGGGATGGGGGTAGGGGACCTCCTCCCTCCATCCCTATCCCCCACCCCCCACATTTTGGACTCCATGGTAGGAGAGGGTGAGGACAGGCGGATGGAGGGAGTGTGATGCTGTTAAGCACTTTGGGAGCCCTAAGAAAACCCGTGTTTTCCAGAGGGCCCCACAACTTGCCTTTATTTCCATCCCCAAGGAGTGCGGCGGGGGAGGTTAGCGCTTCCTTGCCACAGCCCAACTCAAGCTGCCCCTGCTCAGAGCCTGCTTGCTGCTCCCCAGGGCCACCTCCACCAGGGTCGGATACCTGTGCAGTTGCTCAGGTTCTCCAAGGCCATCTCCGCGCTGCGTGGGGTCGTCCCGAGGCTGCAGGGCCTGTGCCTAGGATGTCCCCGCGCAAAACCGCGGCCACAGCCAAGGGCTTTACCTCCGGAAGGTGGCTGCCTCCTGTTGGGTCTTGTAGTGAAAATCCGAGGCCAGACGTCCTAGGAGGGTGGAAAAGACGGCCCCAGGCTGTCTCCATAGAGACCTGACAACAGGGGAGCGGCCTGCTCCGCCCCCTTCCCACCCCGAGGTACCAGCTCCCCAGCGCAGCCTCAGCGCCAGGGCTGCGGTGAGACCCGCATAACCACTGGGCGCGCCTGGCCTGGGCGCTCAGAAGCAGGGGTCGGCGGCCGGCATGCCCAGCTCCAGGAGGAGACCTGGATGCCCAAGCGTGGTCCCCAAGAAAGCCAGCAATTTTAAGGCCTCTTGTGGGGAAAGCGGAGTTTCTTATCTTCAGTAAATCAATCCTCAAGAGTATTCTAATACTTGTTATTGTCAATTTTAGAATGATACAGAAGGAACCAAAACCAAAAAGCACCCTTCTAATGATTCTAGTCAAAATGTCTTTAAACAGTTTGTGAAGCCTGCAAGTTTTTTTTTTTGTTGTTGTTGTATTATTCTATGGAGATGAATAGTTATCACCATGGAAAGAGATCCATAATATGAGAAGCAGGTAGGAAAACCATGACCTAACTTTTGTAAATAAGTTTAAGATGTCTGTGCTCTGGTAGTATTTTTTAAAAGTCATTTGTAATTAAAGTTTATCTATAAGGACCAGGCAACATCTATACATTTCTTTCTAAGCCAGGCACCTCATTTCCCAGGTTGCCTTTAACATGCTTTAAGTTGTGTAAAGAGACACAAATTATTGGGTAAGCTAAAATTTTGTTACCTGGGACCCACTTGGTAAACAAGGCCCGTCTGCTGCTCCTTCACTAATCCACAGGAAACAGCTTCAGCTCTACTGTCCCAGCGCCCATCCAAGATAAACATGCCTCATGCCAGTTTCCTCTGATTCTGTCCGATCTTAGAGTGCTGGTTCCCCGCCTCCAATCCCTATTCTCTCAACCAACAGAAACATTTCCCGGGTTGTGGCTGATGTTCTAGTGATTTCCTTGTTTTTAAAAGGGATATTCAAAAGACTGATTAAATAAGTTGGTCAAAATTCTTTTAACTTGGAATCCCCCAAATTACTAAAACCATCCCTTATAAAAATGCTCATTTAATGGGTTCTCATTCTCCCCACCCCCAATTTGGTGCTTGTTTCTGTGACCTGAAAATAAGGAGGCAGAATCATGGAGGTCTCTTGTCTAC
>PVJN01022806.1:0-32865 GCA_004026805.1 Lasiurus borealis | reverse complement strand
AACAATCAAGACTTAACTACCACAAGGCTGTATATACTGTCCACAAAAAAGTGCACCACGAGTTTCCACCTCAGATAATTGGGAAGGCTGAACCACTGGGCCATATATGACACCCACCACACAAAGCTACTCTAACAACTCAGAGAAGCAGCAAAAATGCAGAGGCAAAGAAACAGATCACAAACAAAAGAAATAGAGGAAAGCAAAAAAACTGGATATAGAGTTCAAAATCATGGTTACAAGGTTTTTAAAGAATTTCCTAAAAGAGGTCAATAACCTTAGCGAGACCCTCAAGGATATGAATAAGGACCAACTAGAAATTAAAAATACAAAGACTGAAATAAATAAATATTATACAAAGTTCTAACAGCAGTCAAGAGGAATGCAAGAATCAAGTCCGAGATTTGAAATACAAAGAAAAAAAAAATACTCAATTGGAAAAACCAAAAGAAAAAAAACATCAAAAAATTTGAAGATAGTATAAGGAGCCTCTGGGACAACGTCAAGTGTACCAATATCAGAATTATGGGGGTGCCAGAAGAAGAAAGAGTACAAGATACTGAAAATCTATTTAAAGAAATAATGACTGAAAACATGCCCCACCTGGTGAAAGAAATAGACTTACAAGCATAAAGAGGACCACACCAAGACACATCATAATTAAAATGCCAACAGCAAAAGACAAAGAGAGAATATTAAAAGCAGCAAGAGAAAAAAAGTTAATTACCTACAAGGGAGCACCCATACCATTGTCAGCTGATTTCTCAACAGATACTATGCAGGTCAGATGGGATGGGAGTGGCAAGAAATATTCAAAGTGATGAATAGCAAGAACATACAACCAAGATTACTCTACCCAGCAAAGCTATCATTCAGAATTGAAGGGCAGATAAAGAGCTTCACAGATAAGAAAAAGCTAAAGGAGTTCATCACCTCCAAACCAGTATTATATGCAATGCTGAAAGGTTCTCTTTAAGAAGAGGAAGAAGAAGAAAATGGTAAAGATAAAAATTATGAACAACAAATACATATCTATCAATAAGTGAATCTAAATATCACATGAATTAAAAATCTGATGGACAGAATAAACTGGAGAATATAATAGAATCAGGGGCATAGAAAGGGAGTGGACTGACAATTCTCAGGGGGGAAAGGGTGTGGAGGGTGTAGGGAGAGACTGGACAAAAATTGTACACCTATGGATGAGGACAGTGGGGGTGAAGTAAGGGTAAAGGGTGGGTGGGAACTGGGTGGAAAGGAGTTGTGGGGGGGGAGGGAAAAGATACAACTGTAATCTGAACAATAAAGATTTATTAAATTAAAAAAAATACCTGAGAAAGTAATTAAAATAATGATTTTCGTCCCTCAGATATTAGATGAGGTTGGTCCAGAAATTTGAATTTTTGACAAATTTCCCAGGTTTTTTTTTTTTTTCTAATGAACGAAGTCCATGAACAGTACATTGAAAATATTAACTCAATATCTAATATAAAATTCTTAGCATTCATTTCAATTATTTGGTATCATATAAATGAATTGCCTCTAGTGGGTAAATTTTGGCCAACTCAGACACCACAGGTGTTATGAGCTGAATTATGCGCATGCACACACACACACACACACACACCCCTGCTCATATGTTGAAGAGCTAAAGTCACTGTAGTTGGAGAGTAGGCCTTTAAGGGCTAATTAAATGAAGTATTCTTATAAAAAGAAAAGGTTCCAGGAATATGTGCCCATGTGAAGACAGAGCAACAAGGTGACTGTCTAAAGCCAGGAAGAGTAGTATCATCAAACTCAACCATACTGTCCTCTGGATCTTAGACTTTTCAGCCTCCAGATCTCTGAGATTCTAAAACTCTCTTGTTTTAAGGCAACTGGTCTGTGATATTTTTATGGCAGCCTGAGAAGACTAATAGTATTGCCCAAACTGTTTTCAGAAGAAGTGGCAAGTGTCAGATGAAGTCACTATGATGCTCTTTAGCATGATGAGAGCGTTTCTGCTGGAATCTGATGCTTATTTCTTCAGGCTTTGACAACAGGACTATTCACATTGGACAAGCCAAGTGCTCTGACTTTGAAAGTTTTTGTAGGAACATCTCTCAGGATTGACTGTCTGACTCCTCTTTTTGTTGCTGTTGCTTTCCAGATTCACTAATTCTTTTTCTAGAAGATTCATTTTTTTCTTTAGCTTTTTAAACATAACCAATATGCTTAGAATTTCGTCTTACTAACCGGAGAGAGACCCTTTGTATTTTACTAAGACTTTGCATGTTTCTATTCAAATACATAGTCCTATTTGCAGAGAAATATCTTATTTCTATGTGTGTGCTGGGCAGTCAAAAGCTCAGAGTGAGGAGAGGGACTACCATATACACCCCAAGGTGAATTCCCCATCCAGTTTGGACTTCCAGCATAGATGAAAGATTGGGAAAGAATAATACAGCAAATCCTGTTTTTTAGGGCAACCGGTAGGAAGACAAAATATTTTCTCACTAGGCAGAATAGTTGATTAAGTTGGAAACTTCACCTCATGACCACAATGTTAACCTGGTGTCATGCTTATTAAAACGGATGTACCGGTGTCTATAAACTGTGGTTCAATGTCTTCTCCTGAATTCAGATTATTTTTCCCTAATCACTTTTCAATTGTAAGTATCTATTATAAATAAGTTAGTTTTAAATAAGCTATTTCTAAAAACCCAGGGAAGTATATTTTTCACACTTCTTTTTATTTGCTGTGATAAAAAAAGAAACCTCTGTCTCAGTCACCATGATTATTAAGTCATTTCTCCACAGGTTTCCAGGGACCCTCTGCTAACTAATTTCCATTTTCAGTTGCTGATGACTATGTTCATTCAACTAGAGTGATGGAGTTTCTTTTCATTGGTTTTAAAATAGGGTATTTTATGGAAGGTTTCTGCATATCACCGTGGAAGGTGCAGTATGCCATTTGTTTTTGTTAAAAGTTTTATTCAGGTCATACATGACTGAAGACGCCTGATGGTGAGTTCATTCCTGAATTTCTTGAGTTTATTGCTAGAGAAATGTAGCCTTCATCTATCACAAAGAGTGGAAAGAAATTATATTCATTGTTAATAATTATTGTTTCTCTATACCAAATACTTTGCCAAAGATACCTTATAATATTATTCCCATTTTTCACATGAATAAATGAAAACCAAATAAGTGAAACATATTTGCTTATGTATAGAATGGCATGAAAAGTAGAACGTATAGTTTCTATTAGGAAAGGAAAATACCAGGCTTTCATCCTGCATCTATCTGCCATAAATCTAGCATGATAAGTTTCTAAGGACTTTCCATTCTAACACTGAAAGTCTTGCATTCTGTCAATTCTGGGCAAACAGGGACAGTTAATCACCTTACCAAGTCTTATGTTTTTTCATAGTACCACATTGTTGGCTCATATGGCTTTGTGCATAGATTTGCTCAATCAAATATTTTAAGAGAATACATGAGCATGAAGTGGACACTATTTTAAAAATATTAGCCATAGTTTTCCTCTCCCATGTTTGCTTATTACAGTGGTCTTTCTTAGAATTATTCAGCTAGGCCATTCTATGTTCACTTTTCCCATAATTCAGTATTCAACACAGAATAAGGAGTTGTTTCTTTATCTATTTCAAGTTTAATTCCTCAAATAAATGAGAATGTTTATAATAAGGACAATAAATTTGGTGGCATGCATGATGATGTATAAATAAGGATTTATACCATTGAAAATGATGATGATGATGATGATGATGATGATGATGATGATGATAGCTAAAATATTTTGGACACTTGCTATAAGACAGATACTTTCCTCAGTGTTTGATAAGTGTTGTACTACAAGGTTTATACGAATTTTGTATTTCTCTTCCTATATTTGGGAAAACTGAGACACAGAGAGGCTGAATAAAGTTTTCCAGTTCACATAAAAAGTATGGCAGATCCAAGCTTTCAACCTTAGACAGTGTGGCTCCAGATCCTTTTTAAGCATCGTTCCCTACTGAATAAAAAATATCATTGGCTTTAGATAGAGAGGGTCAATTAGAGAGGAAGGGATGAGGAATTAGATCCCGGCAGTCCCTTGAGAAGAGGCTCAATAACTACTCAATCTTTCAGGGCCTGAGCTTTGGGGAGAACAGATAAGGAAAATCAAGATATGTTTAGAGGGAATCAGAGAGAAGGGTGAATTTGTGCTCCATTCCCAATTAAATCCAAGATAGGACCCACTCCAAGAGGAGAGAGAAATCACCTTGTGATTAGCCTAAGGGTTCATTCTAATATAACAGGGATCAATTAGGATTTGTTTCACTTGTATATAACAAAAACCCCAAATAATGGAAGCTTAAATAAATAAGAAATTTGTTTTTGTTCTTGTTGCTGGAGAAGTCCATTTATAGTAATTCCATGATTATCAGGTAACAGGTTTCTTTATCACCATCATTACCATGATTTTATTTTCTAAAATGGCTCCATGAACCATCATATTCATATTTAAAAGCAGCAAATTTCAGAGGAAAGATAGTAATCAAAGAATTTATATGCATATATACATAACCTAATGGACACTGATAATAGTGAAGGCCTGGGAGTGGGCAGGATCCAGGTGAAGTGAGTCAATGGATTAAAAAAAAAAAGATATGTGTAATATTTTCAAAAATAAAGATTTAAAGGAAAAAAGAGAAAAGGAACATTTTTTTTTTCCTTCAAGGTCCCACTCACCAACTTCCACTTATACCTCACTTAGCCAGAATTTAGTCATATTGCCATATTTGATTGCCAGGATGCAAAAATATAGGGTTTTATTAGACATATTGCCATTCTTAACCAAAGTGAAAATTTATTAGCTTTTTAACTAAAGGTAAGAGGAAAATAGATAGTGTGTATGAATGGACAGTTTCAACCAGTGGATCCATGTGGTAGTAATGGGAAAAGCATGTACTCTAACCCAAAAGTGGGAGAGGAAGTAAAAGGTCTCAAGAAGCCTATGATATAGCAATATTGGAAGGTTTCCTGAATGTTAGATAATCCAAAATTATCTGAAAGATAGTCATGTCCCAGAAGACCCTAAGACCAAGAGGGAGGGAGGTTCAACATAGCAACAATTATTCAGGACAAATGAAAATCAACAAGTTGAGAAATGATCTTCTCTGATATGTAATACTGTGAGAGGCCTCCCATTAGTAAGTACTGGTCCCTAAGAACTTGGTTCAATTCTAGGGTAAGGATACAGGAGCCCCACTTGTGCTGAATTAAATTTATTTCACCACATCCAATTGGGGTGGACAGATTTATTTCAACTTAAGAATAAACTTACGTTTCTCTCACATCTCAAATTGCAGACTGAGATTTGTAAAAATTACACATGTAAGTGAAGCTAGGGATGCATCATTACATGTCAGTAACAAGATTGTATTTAGAGCCAAATTAATATTTATGGTACCCTTTGATACCATTTGATTATATCCCAAACTCTTCAGAACCTGTGAATGCTACTGTAAGTAATTTGGCATGTAAGCAAGCAATTTCATTATGAATTATAATGCATATTTTGAGTTCAGCTGTGTTCATTTGCTGGGAAGGCATGACAAAGTTCCACAGCTTGAATGACTTAAACAACAAAAATTCATTTTCTCACAATTTTGAGAACTAGAAGTCTGAGTTCAAGGATTCAGCAGGATTGGTTTCTTCTGAGACCTTTTCTCATTAACTTATAGATGGCTCCCCTTTTCCCTATGTTTTTTAACATAGTCTTCCTTCCCCGCATGTGTGTGTTCTGATCTCTCTTTAAAAAGACACAATTCATTTTTAAATAGGGCCAATCGAATGACCTCAGTTTAACTTAATAACCTTTTAAAGGGCCCTGTTTCTAAATATGGTCACATTCTGTGATCCTGGGAGTTAGAATTTCAACATATGAATTTGAGAGGATACAATTTAGTTCTTAATACCAACTTTGCACCAAAATGATCCTGTACTTATCATACTGTTGGGTGGCACTTTAGGATGATGGAAAGTCTTAGGGTCCTCATTATCATCAAGGACTACTGATAGGCACCACAAATGAGTGCTGTCTATGTGCCAAATCCTCTGTTTGGACTGTAAGGATCATCACTTCTCAGCAATGTGCAGAGCTTCTCATTAACTGAGGTTTCTGGATATTGAAATACTGCACAAGGCAATGTAGTCTACCTCTCACTTACTGAAATGTATCCTTCCATAGAGGTAAGGAATGGTTCAAAAACTTTAATTATAAATGAGGCTGATGGTTCAAAGTAGCAAATACTATCTAATAAAAGAGTAATATGCAAATCATCCATCACTCAGCAACAAAATAGCTTTGCCCATAGCCACAAGATGGCGGCGCCCAGTCCTCTCAGCCCTGCTGGAGTCCCCCAGTCTCAGGGAGGGCTGCTGCTGAGAGCTGGCAGAGTAAGCGGCCTGGCAGAATGCTGCCCAGAAGCCTCCTGACCCTTTAGAAAAAGCAAAAACAAATTCACTCCCCATGGAGTGATCCCCCCAAAAAAACCTGCAGCCTGGGGTCTCAGCTTGGGAGGCGCCTGCACCTCCATGGCATGATCTCCTGGTGGCAGCAGCCTGGGCTGGGGTCTCAGCCTGGGAGGGGTGCACAACCCCGTGGTACAATTCCCTCCCAGCAGCATCAGCCTGGGGTCTCAACCACTGAGTCCCACCAGCCAGGCAGATATGGAGAAATCTTAAATATTTATTTTTTTTAAAAAATATATTTTATTGATTTTTTTGCAGAGAGGAAAGGAAAGGGATAGAGAGCTAGAAACATCTATGAGAGAGAAACATCAATCAGCTGCTTCCTGTACATTCCTCACTGGGTATGTGCCCCCAACCAAGTACATGTTCTTGACCAGAATCAAACCTGGGACCCTTGAGTCTGTAGGCTCCATCCAACTAGTCAAACCAGTTACGGCTGTCCAATATGTTAAAGAAAAAACCCTATCTAACAAAGAGGGAATATGCAGGGAAGGGCATTTGGGGATGTCCAGGTTGTCAGGGAAGGGCAGTTGGGGATGATCGGGCTGACAGGGGAACAGTTAAGCATTGATCAGGCTGGCAGGCAGAAGCAGTTAGGGGCAATCAGGAAGGCAGGTGAGCAATTGGGAGCCAGCAGTGCTGGATTGTGAAAGGGATGTGTGACTGCCTGTTTAGGGGGATCGTGCCTAAACAGGCAGTTGGAAATTCCCCAAGGTGTCCTAGATTGGAGAATGTGCAGGTTGGGCTAAGGGACAAGCCCCCAGCTCCAGTGCGCAAATTTTGTGCACTGGGCCTCTAGTATGTGATATGTATACATCTTGTGATTGACAGTGAGAACTAAGTATTACAGTTAAACTCATTTATAAGTGAATCTAGTTTATGATATTTAGTAGTTGGATAACCCTGGTTACACATGTTAAATTTTCTCTCTAAATGTGGGTAATAATTATTTTTCAGCTTTGTTCAATAAGATGCAAAATGTGACGGAGGAAGAGTGCAAAAGAAGGATATAATGGGAGAAGGAAGAATGTGTCATATGAAGCCAGGCAGGGCATTAGAAAGACTCTGATTATGAGTGAAATAAGAACCTCTAGCTAATTTGAGAAAAGAGTGACATGATCAAACTTATTTTTTTAAGGACTGGAGACTTGGGAAAAGGGCAGGGCAGAAACAGAGAAACCAGTTAGAGAAAGGATGTGGGCATGAACAAAGCTAATAATTTGGAAGTGGTAAGAAAAGGTTAGATTCTGGATATATTTTGAAGATAAGCCCAGCAAAATGTTTTAACAGTTTAGCTTGCAAATAAGATATGAATTGAATCTTGGTATGAAAAAGGTAAATGCTGAAAAATTACACTACTGAACTATGAGAAAACTTAAGTGGTATGGACAGGAATCTCCCTTACATGAATTAAGACAATCTAAATGCTTGCTTTCTCCTTCACTTCTTCACTCTTTCATACTCTCACACGATCATGCACTTCTATTTTAATCATAAATTGCTTAACTTCTTGCCCAGCTAAACATAAGGGGCAGAAGCTATAATTTCTTCTCTCCTCTCTTCAATATCTAGAAAGTTGCTTAGAACAGGTTATGTTCAGTAGAA
This sequence comes from Lasiurus borealis, assembly GCA_004026805.1. NCBI lineage: Eukaryota > Metazoa > Chordata > Mammalia > Chiroptera > Vespertilionidae > Lasiurus > Lasiurus borealis. The sequence goes on along the minus strand of PVJN01022806.1, from coordinate 24,741 downwards.
GACATTATCTGAAGATAATAATAAGAGTGATGCCAAAACCAGTTTGGCTCAGTGTATAGAGCATTGACCTGCAGACTGAAAGGTCCCAGGTTCGATTCCGGTCAAGGGCATGTACCTTGGTTGCAGGCACATCCCTAGTAAGATGTGTGTAGGAGGCGGCTGATTGATGTTTCTCTCTCATCTATGTTTCTAACTCTTTATCTCTCTCCCTTACTCTCTGTAAAAAATCAATGAAATATATATTTTTAAAAATAATAATAAGAGTGGTATTAGAGAGTAAAAGATGTCACACAGCTACTCTTGGGGTCACTATGAAATATGGTAGAGTGCTTTCCTTACTGCCCCTTGCACATTTTCCCAGGGGTGGTACTATTACAACTATTTTACATACTCCTGATTTTGAGCTAAATGTTCTTTAATATTATTTTTATATTAGCTGCTATTATCCACCTTTTTCCTATAACTTATGGCTAAACCTTTGAGATACAAAACAAAGGGGCTTAAAATGCTCCCGGATCTAAATATGTGAAAACAGAACCACTGTGTATTTCGAGCATTGCAGGACACCCATTATTCTTGAGCAATGTACCTTACATTCTAGGTTATATAATAGTACATATACCAGGGAACTCATTTTTTCTTAAATACTTGTGGTGCGCCTGCTATTTGCCAGAGCCTGCTGTGGACACGCGGGTTACAAATACACATAATCTAGACAATAACAGAGTAATTGCACCTGTGGTCTGTGTTACAAAGTGAATGTAAAGAGCCCACCAGGACTTCAAATTCTGGCTGAGGAAGTAAAGAGTGATAAATCTGCACAGGGCTTGGACCGATGTGTGATGGAAAGTCTGAACCAGGGGTTGGCAAACTACAGTTTGTGGACCAGCTGCGTGTTTTGTAAACACATTTTTACTGGAACGATTCTCGGCGCATTCTTTTACATTTTACCTATGGGTGTTTTTCCACTACAATGGCAGAGTGAGCCGTTGTGATAGAAACGGTTAGGTTTTGCAAAGCCTGAAATATTTTCCATCTGACCCTTTAATAAAAAATGTTGCTGACTTCGGGTCTATGGCATGACTAATAACAACCACAGGAATACCCATCACTTTCAGGTGTCATGTGCGTTAAAAACTGTTCTTCGTGGTTCCATCACATAGAGTTGGCATTGGCAACACAATATTTAGCTGATTGGCTCGTGAAAGCAAGCCAAACAACTCAGGGCCTTTCCCTATGTTGGCCTGGAGGAGCGCATTAATTCTGATGGATTTATTTTATACGAGGCCAAAGGAACCTTTTTAAACATGTGCCATTTGGTCTCTCTCTCCTTCAAAACAGGGAGCGAATCAGCGCAAAAGCTGTCTCCAGACCCAAGTGTTGATTTATTGACTTTGGCAACTCTTGAGCTTATGTTTACCTTGTCATGACAATAAAACTATTGAAATAGAAGTTGAATCAAATTGACAGACACTCAGAACTGCAGCTCAACCGGCCCAAGTACATTTTTTATTTATAGGATTCAGCTTGGTGTATTATATTGGCATTTAATGAAGGCCAGAAATGTTTCTAACCTGAGTAACAGCCCAGAACAGAACAGAAAATTGACCAGCAGGTGTCTGAACATCAGGGGTTTACGTAGAATGCAGTGTGAATGGTGCGCCTTGAAGCTGGTGATGCTACGACACGGTGACTGTTATTACTGGGCAGAGAACAGTTCCCTCCAAAATAGCATCACTTTTGTGAACCTCCTGCCCGTATCTAGGTGTTTTCAGAAATGTCAGTGACTGCACATGCATTCTATTTTCAGATTCCTAAATAGACTTCAACTCCTTGATTCCCTTTTAGTATTCAACCACATTTGTTGAACACTTATCAATGTGATGCATTCATTATATGAGCAAGCGCAGTTACAATGAAAGAATAGCCCCTTTGTTTTTAAAAGAAGACACAATCTAAAACTGGAAGGATAAATTCTAAAATATTTGATAAAACAGACAATAAAGCACATGCACACGCGCACACACACGCACACACACACACACACACACACACACACACAAAAGGCATGGGAAGGTAGAATTTCCTGGCATGTTGGACTGATTTTTGGTTAAAAGTGCTTAGAAGTAATTGATGGAAGTGAGCTTGGAACAGAATTTGGAAGGTAAGGATTCATAACATTTGCAAGATACCTTAATCAGAGACTGTTAAACTATAGTCAAAATCTGGCTGTTTGTGCAAATAAAGTTTTATTGGTACACCGTTATGCCCATCTGTTTGTCTTATTGACAGCTGCTTTCATCCTACAGTGGCAGAACTGCTTAGTTGCAATCGAGTTGGTATAGCTGCAAACCTAAAATAATTTACAGCTGGCTGCTTGAGAAACAGTTTTCCACTCTACCGTGTGAGAGTATGAACCTGGGGAAGGGAAGAGACATTCACTTGCAAGAGCTCTTCTATTGTAACATGATGGGAACATGGATGTTTACATGCATTTATCTTCCTTAAATTATTTCTGGCACAAGAATGGATATAAATGAAAATTAATATTCTTTTTTAAAATGGGAATGATAACACCTACAAAGAGGTCTTTAAGAGAATTACATTAGAGAAGCTCTTTCTCCATGGAATGTAGCAGATTTTTATCCTGGAGGTGACCTTGCCATCATCATTGAGTTGTAAACTTCAAGTTGCCATTTTGAATGGATTTACATGAATATTTCTGATGTTTCCAAATGTTCCAGCACCTTCTAAATGAGGAACTAGATTGTTTGCTGCTATTTTTGTTGCTTGCATTATTCCCCAAGATGTTACTTCTGGATTCCATGAGTTACCACAAATGTGAATGGGAGTTTTAATATGCGTCTGTCTCATTATAAATGTGAAAAGGGACTATGGGAAATTTGGCATTAATTCAAATATACCCTAAAACAATTTTGATTTGTTAGGCATGGCAATATAATACTTCTATAAGATTTTAGTTTCAAAATTTATGGAGAGAAACCTTTAAGAGGACTACATTATCCACAAAAATATTCTAAGTAGTGCCATGCTATAAGGTCCAGCTGTGAAACTAGTCTTACTTCATGTATAATGCACCAAATATCAAACTGCAGAATGTGAAGTAATTTTAAGAATTATGGCTGAGGATGAACACATTTCTCTTTAAAGGTACTACTAAATTGAAATTCATGCAAATGCGCCACAGACATTTACATTCTTACATTCTAATTCCCCCAACCCCTGCCTAGCATCTAAAATGTGCTTTATGTTTCACAGTACTGCCTCATTATTGGTTCTATCCCATAATCTGGTTTGGTTGAGAGGGTAGAAGTAGTTATTCCCTTTTTGTTTTGATAAAAAGACTAAGATTCAATGAGTTAAAAGACTATTCCAGATACAAATCCCCAGGTCTTTGGCAATAATTCTGTGGTTCTTGGGAAGGGAAGTTTTACATTATGTAAAAATTTTAGATAGGTAGATAGATGATAGATAAATAGATAGATCGATAGCAGATAGATAGATAGATAGATAGATAGATAGATGATAAATAGATGACTTCATGTCAGAAACCAAACATTGTTCTCACTAAATGGATGTAAACAGGAGGCCAGAAGGCTGGTCAACATTAATTGCTCTGAAAGGTCAGAGCTAATAACTCACTGTTTTGTTGAAAACATTGTTAGCTGAAGCAGCCTCTACCTGTTTGTTTCATGTTAATTTTTGTTTTGTTATTTCCTGCCTAAATGCTAGGGGTATGTCCCAAAGCCTTACTAAAAGGGAGAAAAAGGCCAGAGCAAGTGGCAGTCCTTTCCACTAGAGGAAGGCTCCCGCCTGGCCCCCCAATATCGCCAAATTAATGTTTTCTAGTCTCTCATTTCGTTTGCGTGCTGCCTCCTTCAGAACCCGAACCCTGAACCGGGAACCCTGAACCATGCGGGACGTGGAAAGAGGTTCCCACAACTTCATATATAAAACTATATGTATGTAATGAGAAAAAGAGTTAGTTATGGAAATAACACTCACTCTCTGTTATGCTAATGGTTATTGCTCAGTATATCCTTTCAAAAAGAATGTCATGGATTATGCTTCCTGTCTGCAGTCACAGGAGATGTGGGACTCAGTGCTTATGTTGAGAAGGATGTTACATGTTTTTCAATTCATAAACACTTCAAGTCTAAAAAATAGAGGAGTCTGCTTCATCTCTCCAGAGACCCATAGGGAGTATCACTCTCCATAAAATTGTTTATGCATGGATATACAGTACATAATCATCATGTCTTGGCAAGAAGACACAAGTTCAGCATCTTCCACATGCAGCAGGGAAAAACCTTTCAGCAAGGAAGTCTATCCTTTGGCATGCACAAATTATACTGGCTTTAGTTTTACCATGTCAGAAAGAACACTCACCATGCTTAATGAGAGGTATTGGATTAGTGCTGAGTGCTTGCAGCACAGAAGGAATGCTCAGATGCTTGGGAAAGCATGGCAACTGGATGGTCCAGTGAAGGTCACTTACATTAAAAAATCAGTTATGTCCATGGCCACAGAGGGAATCTCCAGTAAGTTGTGTTTGTGTGTGTGTGTGTATGTTAAATGTACACATATGTTCATATGCTTTAGGTACTTTAGCTGTCACTGTTTAATTTATAAAGCTAGGACATCAACACAGATGACCAGTCAATCCTCCAAGTAGTCTTCGCCTTCCTTTAGGGAGGGAAGGCTTGAGAAATATGGTTGTGATCAGATGTATGTATCCCCAAAAGCCCCACTTTTGTGTGCTCGTTTGAGTGTTCCTCTCACTAATTTTTTATAAAATGACTCTGCAGTGCTCTGAATTGGCAACTAAGATGAAGCAAATGACAAGCAATCAATTTCATGTTCAAGGTATTCCCATTATAGAAACTCAGGGAATATAGAAAATGCTCTTGTCTTAGTAAGAGAACATTTTTTGAAAGCATCTATTAAAGGGGAATTTAATGGTCAAATTCCAAAACTGACTTCAAGGTATATTTATGTTCTGAAAAATCCATTTCTTTGCCCAGCCTTCCATGATGCCTATAATTTCCACGCTGAGCATCACCATCCCTTTAGGTTTTAGCATTTTTTAAGATGTCTCTGACAGTATGTGTCTTCTATTAAAGTCAGGACACAAAAAGTTGTGTCTTTGGCATATGTTTTTGTGTACACTATTGAATGAATTGTTGTACCTAAATAATTTGTCTACTGAAGGAAATTGTATAGAGCCAGCATGCACACTCATTTATTCAAGAACTTCCTGTTTCTCTATTGAACGTAATTTATTAATTTTTCACAGGGAAGGTTGAATATCCATAGGGTCACTAATTGCTAATCTTGGATCTGGTGATGGCAGTGGCATCATATGAGGCATCTTAATGTATAAAGTGTAGAAGTATCTAAATTAGGGAAAGGGACCAAAAAAAACCAAAACACATCAGTCAAAATCAAAATCACATCAGTCAAAATCACATCAGTCAAATCACATCTGTTCTACCTCAGCCTTTCCTCTGGTTACTCCTGGTCACTGCCCACATCACTGGAATAGCTTGTCAGTGGTCCACAAACTGTGGCTCATGAGCCACATGCGGCTCTTTGGCTCCTTGAGTGTTGCTCTTCCACAAAATACTGTAGCCTGGGCAAGTCTATTTTGAAGAAGTGGCGTTAGAAGAAGTTTAAGTTTAACAAAATTGGCTCTCAAAAGAAATTTCAATCATTGTACTGTTGATATTTGGCTCTGTTGACTAATGAGTTTGCCAACCACTGGCCTAAGTGACAGAGGAAACTGCTGAGTGTCTTGAGACATCTGTTGGAGTGAAGGGGCACACAGTGCTATACTGTTTCTCGCCCAAAAATGCATGCTAGGGTTTTTCTCACAGTAGCTGCCTGATATAGTCCTCCAATCACTCTCACAGTTCTAGATTATAGACCCTGAGCCAGACTCTGCATGTTTATTAACCAATAAGCTGAATATTTTTTTAAATAAAGTTGCATAAAGCAAGTACAAAGGTCCTGAAAGTACATTCTCCTAAAACTCAAAGCCAAAATTCTCACACTGGCTCACAAGGTTCTCACAATCCATATGCTACACCATCTCTAGCTCCCAGTACCTCTCTGAACTCAGCTCTTTCTCCACTCACCACAGAGTAAGCTCTATGCAGCCAGGAAATGGGGCATTCCAATACTTAGAATAGTGTCTTGCAAAGTGTAGGCTCTCAGTAGATATTTCTTTGATACAATAAAAGCCTAATTTGCTAGGTGTCCAGTCATCTGGTCATCAGTTCAGCCAATCAAAGCATAATATGCTAATGATATGCTAAGGCACTCAACTGCTCACTACGACATGCACTGACCACCGAGGGGCAGACACTTCCATCAGTAGGTTAACTTGCTACTGGGATCTGTCTGATCAGGATTGAACAAGACAGCCTAATCATGCCCTGGAGCACTCTTGAGATCCCTCTCCTGCTGGCCAGCTTCCTGAATCCCCTGCCCCCAGACCCTGTGCACCAGTGGGGTTCCTTGGCCTGGTCTGCAATCCAGGACCCCTCTTGCAATCTGAGACCCCTCCAGGAATATTGGAGAGCCACAGGCCAGGCTGAGGGATCACACTGGTGCACAAATCCATGCACCAGGCTTCTAGTATATGAACAATTAATGTGTTTAACTGGTCTATAACCTGTTTGAGCCTCAGATTCCTCATTCATAGAGTACCACACTCCCCATCTTTCAGAGAAGTTGAGAGAATAAATCATATAATATAAAGAAAGCATCTGGCAGAGTGTTGGTGCTCAATACATTTTTTGTTGTGCTTCTTGTCCTCTTTTATTCTTGTAGATATAATAATCACAGATAATATTTATTGTACTCCTATGAAATGTTAGAAGCTGAGCCTTTTATAAGCATTGTCTCATTAAATTTTCTAAACCTTGTGAGTTAGAAACTATTTTTTTTCTTGTTTTATACATGAGGATTTGAAAGGTTAAATTATTTTTCCAAGATTGCACAAACAGTTAGCAGTCAAATTGGGATGCAAATTAAATTTACTTGACACTGTACTCCCACTTGTAGTATGGTGTCATGGCAAAGAGTGGGATATAACTATGCCAAGGAAAGATGGCTAATATATTGTCTATGCTCCAATAGTTGAAGTATAGAGATGCCCCTTACTGGTGGACATCATAGTTCATTTACATATTTGTTTGTTTTGTTTGTTTTAATTTGAGGAAAGTTTAAATAGCTTGGCTAACTTGACGAGTTTGCCTGGACCATCCTCATAAAATTTCAGGCCTAATTCTAAAGGATTGATATGAAGGTGTTCATAATACATAGTAAATTTATTATCTGTCATTGATTATTTACTTGAAAGAAACCATAATATAAAATTATGTTTATACATATTATATTGTCATAGCATATTTTGTTATAGTTTATTAATTCTGAGTATTGATTTATTGTAAGTTTTTAATGTTGATAGTATTACAGATGTCTCAATTTCCACCCTCTCCCCCCTCTTCCCAGTTCTGTTTTTTTCGTTAGATTTCACAAACATACTTTTAAAGCTTCAAACCAACTCTATTACATATGTATTAATTATCTGCATTAAATAAAGATCATTGGAGAGGTAAGAATATTTGCCCAAAGCCACATAGCTAATAAGTGGCAAAAGCCTTAAGAAATTATGGAATCTGAATTTCACTAATTGATTTTTATATGAGTTACCATAACTAAAGAACCTAATTCGGTCTAATTCCAACAGATGTGCTCTTAATCATTATATTAAACTATAAAGAGCTATATAGATGTGTGGATTTATTATGCCTTTTCTTATACCATTCTTCCACATAGAAAGTTCTACTCTGCAAAGCTTTCTTTAAGTTTCTATCTATATAAACCATCTTCACAATCAATTATTCAAGAAATTGAGTTGACAGTCTCTCTTGCAAGGATCCAAAAGCAACAGCCAAAAATAACTTTGGCATAACTCAAATACTCATCAAGTGTCTGTCTGACCACTTTGGCTGAATGGAGCGGCCCCTACCTGTGCAATAATAGGCAGTTTAGATACAGTATGTAAAAGGGCTGCTGACAACCAAAGGCTGGTAATCTTCCCAGAGTTGTGTGCCAAACTTCTGATCGCTTCATGGGTACGGAGGGAGGTTGTAGGCCCTCCTCTCATTGCTGATGTCTTCAGTTGCCAAGGATGCGTGCCTGCCAGGTGCCAAATCAACTTCTGGTTGAGATCCGACGTGGAGAACAGTCTTTGGTGTAAATTAGGCATCTAGAAAAAAAAGCATTAACTTTGTTAAGCTGCTCAAAAATAAGTTAGGAGCACTTCAGCATCCCATATGCTGCTTATGTGAGCTGTCAGCTGTACCTCACAGCCAATGTTATCCTTCCCTTCAAAAATTTTCCCAACATAGTAGGAAGACTTATTATTTTTCTTACATTATTATTTGCTGTGTTACAATCTCCAAGGGTATCACTCAATGTATTATTCTCATTCTTTACTATGCTGACTATCAATGCCGACACATTCTCTGGGGTTAGAGCACATTACTTTCAGAATGGAGCTTAAAATGACTTCTAAACTTGTTCATCAGTATCTGTTTCAGTCTTATAATACATGTTACCTTTATGGAATGTATCCACATGCATAGACACCAGCCCAAACTTCTCTCTCTCTCTCTCTCTCTCTCTCTCTCTCTCTCTCTCTCTCTCTCTCTCTCACACACACACACACACACACACACACACACGAGTTTTTCTACATGGTGCCTCGCAGTCCCACCTAGGATAGCATTACTTCTTCAGGGTACACCAATAGCGAGATCAAAGACATGATAAAATGCCATAGAACTGTAAGCCACCAGATTCATGATAGCATCCAGAAGTTTGACAGGAGGACATCATTAATTTTTGAGAAGATTCCCTGCTTTTTGGCAGGAATTCTGCCCACAGCTTTCCAATTAGCCTGCTTTAGGGCTGGAGAGAAGCTAGTTTCTCAATTGTAAGTACCTTATCTGACTGAAAAATCTTACTCTGCCAGATAAATTACAAATGAATTTGCACAACTTTTCCCAGACTCTGGCTTAGTCACAAGATTAATATGAAAATAAGGTCTCCCCTCCAGCCTTTTTTTGAGTTCTTCTGAAAAAATTTTTTCATTATATTTTCTAAATGCTCTGTTTTTCTAATGGCACATTAGATGACATTCTTACCAGGAGGTGTGGGATGGAAGTTTAAACAAACCTTCTCAGAAGTAAGATCTAGATTGTGCCATGTCATGAAGGATTGGGAGTGAATCATTTACCATGACCCATCCTTCTAAATTTCCACTTGCTCTGAGTTGATATAAAATTAGTATTCCTTGAACTGAACAGAAATAAGTCTTAACTTAATTAAAAAACACCTTGACAGTGCCTCCTATGTTTTATGATTTGTGCCCTTTGGCCCAAATCCCCAGACATTAACAGGGAATTTCTCAAGAAATATTATATTGTTTGGAAAGAGTTAAATCTGTATTTGAGTTTCTGCAAGATACTTATTTGAGATGGCTTGTGGCTTAAGGATGTCCTTGATTTATTGTTGAATGAAAGGTACCTCAGACATCTCCCATTAAAGAGGGCTTTGTCCTACTTAATGTGACTTTTCACTACCAACCTATTTTTGTGTAAAAACCTATGGGCTGACATTTTGGCTATTATAAATTTGCAATGCGTTCGTAGAAAACATTATTTATTTGGTAATATTGTTGGCTTAATTTTAACATCAGATACAACAGCATATTCTATATTAACAATAAGTACACATTGCCAAAACCAGTTTGGCTCAGTGGAGAGAGCATCAGCCTGTGGACTGAAAGGTCCCAGGTTCGATTCTGGTAAGGGCATGTATCCTGGTTGCAGGCACATCCCTGTAGAGGGCGTGCAGGAGGTGGCTGATCAATGTCTCTCTCTCTCATCGAAGTTTCTAACTCTCTATCCCTCTCCCTTCCTCTCTGTAAAAATCAATAAAATATATTAAAAAAAATAAGTACACACACATACACACATACATTTCGTGCCCATCAGAGCAAGTATCTATCACATTATGACAACAGCCCTAAGACATATGTATTGTGTTTTGCATTGAAATGTAACATCCAATAATGTATCTAATTTTCCCGTTAAGTATAAGTACAGAGAAAACAGTTGTTATTTGTATAAATATATAAAAACCCAAGGGTATATGGGATTTATAATATCTTATTATGTTGTATCATTAATAAGAATGTTATAATCATGTAATTTTTTTTTCACATGAGAAAACAAGATGCATCATGGTAATAGTAAGCAAGCCAAAATACAAATGCCTCAGGACCAGAATGAGTTAGGCTCTCTCTCCAGGTACAAAATTTAAGGAGGTAAGACAAACAAAAAAAATAAAGCCACTCTTAGTAATCAAGGTAAGTAATCTTTTAAGCTCATATTTAAAAATTAAAATTATGGTGCAGCCACTATGGAAAATAGTATAAAGGTTCCTCAAAAAACTGAAAATCCAACTATGATCTAGTAGTCCCATTCCTGGGTATATATCCAAGAGAATTAAAATCAGAATCATGTAGAGACATCTGCACTCGCATGTTCAATAGCCAAGGCATGGAAACCACCTATGTGTCTATAAATAGATGGATAAGTAAAAAATATGTTGGAAAAAATGCTGTATAATACTACTTATATGTTAAATCTAAGGCAGCCCAACTCATAGAAGCAGTTGATTTTCCAGCAGTTGGAGTGGGAGAAATAGGGAGATGTTGGCCAAATAGTACAAACTTCCAATTTTGAGATCATTAAGTTCTAAGGGTCTGATATACAGCACAGTGATTATGGTTAGTAATATTTAGTGCATACTTTTTAAGAGAGTAGATCTGTGGGAAACCAAACATTGTTCTCACTAAATGGATGTAAACAGGAGGCCAGAAGGCTGGTCAACTTTAATTGCTCTGAAAGGTCAGAGCTAATCACTCACTGTTTAGTTGAAAACATTGTTAGCTGAAGCAGCCTCTACCTGTTTGTTTCATGTTAATTTCTGTTTTTGTTATTTCCTGCCTAAAGGCTAGGGGTGTGTCCCAAAGCCTTACTAAAAGGGAGAAAAAGGCTAGAGCAAATGGCAGTCCTTTCCACTAGAGCAGTGGTTCTCAACCTTCCTAATGCTGGACCCTTTAATACAGTTCCTCAAGTTGTGGTGACCCCCAATCATAAAATTATTTTCGTTGCTACTTCTTAACTGTAATTTTGCTACTGTTGTGGATCGTAATGTAAATACCTGTGTTTTCTGATGGTCTTAGGCGACCCCTGTGATGGGGTCAATGTACCCCCAAAGGGGTCGCGACCCACAGGTTGAAAACCGCTGCACTAGAGGAAGGCCCCCCCCTGGCCCCCAAATATCGCCAAATTAATCATTCCTATTCTCTCTTCATTTGCGTGCATCTTCCTTCAGAACCCGAACCCTGAATTGAGAACCCTGAACCACGTGGGACGTGAAAAGGGCTCCCACATAGATCTTAAATGTTTCCAACACAAAATAATAAATAGTCCTATGAGTCCAGATTATTAGCTAATTCTCTGGGGTTAATCATTATGCAATACATAAATGTATGAAACCAACAAGCTGTACACCTTAAACTTACACAATATTATAATGTCATTTATCTCTAAATATAAAGTCAGTTATGTCTCAGTAAAGCTTAAGATGTATTTATGAAGCAAAAATAAAAATTAATACAAAAACATATAATACACAATATATCAAAAATTTTAATCAAGATGATAAAATCACCTATTTTTCCCTCCTGCATTTCTTACTAGATCAATGGCAAACATTTACTTGTATTATTTGTAATCATATTTTTGGCCTTGACTTTGCGCTAATTTTTAAGTGTTCAATCACTTTAATGCGTGATTCTTTCTCTCCACCTAGCTGGTAAGTAATAAGAAGTCAGTAACTCTGGTGTCCTTGTCTACAGCGGCAGGTTATTGATCACCGAGGACTATTTAGCGCTATTTAAAACCATATTTGGACAAAGAGGAAAGCATCTCTCTTCTTTAAGAGGCTATTTACCGAAATGAAAAAATCATAGAGGCAGCAGAGCATGGGAATAGGAGCAGCGGTTTGATTACAGTTCAGACAACTTACTAACTTCTCTGCTCCTCCTTCCCTGTGAGAGGACCATTTTACTATTTACTTTGTTGGATGAATGAGGATTCAATGAGGTAACCAATAACAAATGCTCAATGTATTGCTGATACTGAGGACATTTTTTTTTTTAATTTTTGTTTTTCAAAGACACTTGGAAGAGTTCACCTACTTTATTTATTTATTTTTTAGTCCACAGGCATTTAAATTTTTTTCTATTTTTCGTTAAATAACCTTTTTTTATTGTTGACAGTATTACAGGTATCTGAGGACATTTTTATTCTTTCACACTCAGCATCCTTTACATCACATCTCTGGAGAATTTAATTGTTTAGCTCCAAGATTCCAAACCAGTAGGCGATCTTTCTTGAGCGCATTTTTGTAATGCATACATTTCAGTGTTAGCTCTTCCCTCCCAACTTTCCTGACCCTGAGCTACATCCCTTCACTGGCCGTCTAACCTGGGGCATACACCAGATGGCAGTGTCCCATCGAGGACAGGCACTTCCTGGCCTCTCGGCTCACTGACCAAATGACTGGTTGCCTTGCCATGTCTCTATGTATGCGTGTTACAGGTCAATAGCATTAGCCTTGGGGCCTAGTTGATGTTCAATGTGAAAATAAACACTGGGAAACCTCTGTACACATTCTATTCCTCTTAAACTGCAAAGCATTTCATTTACAAGGTCAATTGGAAGCGGTACCTATGTAATGTTGAAGTAAACATACACTTCAAATAGTTTATTGGTCAATATTTACATTTCTGTGCACTTTAATCAGGACACAGTGATCTCTTTCAGGATCTGATACACACTGCTAGGCCCCAGGGCAATAGAAGTGAGCTATGCAGTGAGCTCTCGTTTAGTGGAAGAGACAGAGTTTGTATGCAACAAATAATAGCACGATGTTATTATTGTTACGCTATTTATCACAGATGACTTCATGAGTTGTTGTTTCTTATTAATCTGTCCGGGGGTTAATGCATTTCACGGATTTTACTAAGTTCCCCTGCATTCAGCCAAGAGATCTCAAATCTCATGGATGCCTAACATTCTCTGTTTAAAAATGTGATGAACATTGTTATCTTGCTGCAATCCATCACACGTGTGATTTTGGAGACTTTTATCATATCCACCTTTCAATATGAAAAAAGATATCCCCAATCATTTCTTCTACCTCTACCAATGTATCCTAGACACATGTGCTACAGGGTGCCAGGCACTGCACTTGAGGAAATGTAAACATAAATGAACTATAGAGCTCTTAGCCTCAATAGCCATGAGTCTAAAAAAGGTTAATAACTGATTAGAATTTGAGGGTCAGTCAGGCAAGTGGGCTGTAAATATGCATTTGTCTGTGTGTTTTTATATGCACATGCGCTGTGTAGTTGCTGCTACTGCTGTTTTTGTTGAGATTCATGAACTGGCACCGTTATTTACTGGAGGAGTGTGCTAGTTGGTGAACGTGCTTGTATGTTTGGTAGGCGATTGTAACTGTTGAAACTAAAGACCGCCTCTCTGTGTAGTCCTCACAAACACACACACACCACCTAGGACTGCCAAACTGCAAACACAACCGGAGTCCTTTTTTTTTTTTTCTGGGCATATTTCATTCCTTTTTGCCCTCTTCACTCTTCTCCCGTCTCTGACCTGAGTCACCCTGCCTCTGACCAGGAGCAGTCACACACCCTCCTGTGACCTCTAAGGACTCACAGGAATCTGATTTTCCTACAGACCCGCCAGCTGGGGCCTTGGGAATCTGATCCACTCTTGGATCATTCACAGGCCAGCAGTGGCATTTCAGAATAGGCGCCGCTCAGATCCCTGCCTCGCTTGGGCCCCGATGCACAAGGACACCACCTATGGCATTTCAAAGACCAGCTCTGCCCCCGGGGAGGCTTGCCATCCCCAGGAATCTTGCTGCCAACACCAATGGAAGCTCAGCAAAGAGGCGGCCATTGGCTCGCTTGGCCGAGTGGAGCCCCAAAGGCGCCTATTAGAGCCGGGCCCGGCTGACAAGTCCAAGTTCACATGCAGCTGGATAGTTATCTGAGCTTTAGATGAAAGGGAGTTTCTAAGCCTTCTCTTCTCCATTCTCAAAGTGTTGATATGAGGCTATTCCCTCTGTACAAGAGGGAAGATGGGAAATAGTCCCCGCATTCCTTACTGATCCATGGCATATTGGAACTGCCATCTGCTGTATTTGGCTGTGGATGGTGCTTTAGGAAACCTTATAGTGACTGTCTCTTCCTATAACTCATAAGGGCTGAGACTGATCCTGGGAATGAGCATTAGTAAAAAGATAGCATGTTCTCCTGATATAGCTGAAATGGGTACCTTCAATGAAAATGCTTAAAGTTTTCTCCCAGTATAATACACTGTGATTCTATTATTTCTTGACTACAAGAAGGTCTGTGTATGATTCAAGGTCAGAAAGAAGACAAAGACAAGGCCAAGATTAGAACTCCAGTCTCCTGACACTAGTGAACTCCCCTCTCTGCGTTCTGCAGGAACCCAGTGTGTGCCCCAGACCAGGGGTGTCGCCTGCACTGGGCATGGAAAAGGCATGTGGGTGCTTACAAAGCTTCTGCAGAATGCCAAACACGAAGAGCCATTGTTTAAATCTGGCAAAGGAGAGCCAGAGGAAAAGGGAGCCATGGACTTTGACAATGAGATGATAAAAAAACACAAATTTCTAACAATGAAGGGAGATACTAAAGGATGAAGAAGGGAGTGGTAGGCCCTTAGTGGAAACAGGTTATGAGTATTATGAGGAGCAGCTATGTTCAGTCCTTTGGATGGAGCCATTGACCAAATAGAGCACACTGTGGGGAAGAAAAACAGCCCAAGGAAGGGAAGGGTGAGCAGAGGGGAGAGAGGAGAATAAAAGTGCAGGTGTCCTGAAGATGGCACTGGGTTCCAGCAAGATCCATCTATGTCAGCCATTGCTCCCACCTGAAAACATATACCTCTGGATCACGGTTGAGATCATGTAAGGTCAAAGAGAGTCATTAAGCATGTGTATTGTGCTAGGGGCAGGTGTTTTCTAGCACATTCATTTGTAATAACAGAAATAATTTACTGATAAGACACCAGGACCCACACTTGCCCAGACCCTGTCCATGGTCCTAGAAGTGGCCCCAGTAATGTATCCCTACAGTCGCATGTTTTATAAAATTTTTAAGTAGAATATTTTTCTGTTCTTATCAATACAGAATTAAGCCACCCAATCAGTGTCCACCTTTAGTGACACAGGTATTAATGGTGATTCTTACACGGATTCTGTTGCTAACCACCTGTGCCATTTTAGCAGATGGTTTTCTGATCCCCACTCTTCTTATCTGTCAAGTGGAATCATGTATCCCACACAAATTTACATAGTAATTCATGGGATTGAATTATATCATAGTGGATGGGAATTCCTAAGAAGTGTAAATCACTGTTTTGTTTAATGATTCCAGTAACTGCCAAAATCTATGGAAAGAAATATTTAGTTTTAAGTACAAAATTATATTCTCCAACGGAGTTGCTAATACACATGTGAAGACACACTCCACTGTGCACTTGGGTGGGCCAAAGTCTAGCTCTGGAATTGAACATTTCTGGATAAAAAGTTCTTTAAAAGAAAGAACTCTTACTATTTGCAATAGCATGGAGGGACCTAGAGAGTATTATGCTTAGCAAAATAAAGCAGTCAGAGAAAGATAAATATCAGATGTTCTCATTCATATGTGTAATCTAATGAACAAAATAAACAAGAATAAAATAGAACCAGAGACATTGAAGCATAGAAGAGACTGAGGAATTTCAGAGGAAAGATAGGGATGAGGGTGAGGAGTGGTTAACTGGGGAACTCATATACATACTAGAGGCCGAGTGCAGGATTTCGTGCACCAGTAGGATCCTTCAGCCTTGCCTTTACCCTCTCACAATCCGGGATCCCTCGGGGGATGTCAGAGAGCTGGTTTCAACCCGACCTCTGCAAGCCAGGCAGAGAGACCCCACTGGTACATAAATCTGTGCATGAGGCCTCTGGTAGGCATATACGATCTTTGGTTTATCTCTTCCTACCTTTTTCTTCCCTCCCTCACTCTGAGATTCATCATTCTGTTCTATATTTCCATGCCTGTGGTTTATGCTCCTGCTCTGAATGTCTACCTGCCCCCTGATGGTCAGTGCACATCATAGCTACTGCATGGTCAAAAGGACAGCAGGTTGCTTAGGCTTTTATATATAGAGATATGCATAACCCATGGACACAGACAATAGAGTGGTAAAGGCCTGGGAGGAGCTGGTATTAGGTGGATGGGGTCAAAGGGAAAAACCCCACAAACAAACAAAGGGGACATTTGTAATACTTTCAAAATTTAAAAGTATTTAATACTAATTTACTTAAAAGCCACCAGTCCCCAGGTGCCCCCACCCCAAAACCGTGACCTTCTCCACTTCAAAGACTACTTTGCTAACTTCCTTGTGTCCCAAAGGGAGTACTCACAGGAGAATTAGAAATAAAATACGCTGTTTCACTGCTTTGCAGTCATTGGTGTGGCTCACGACAAAAGGGGAAGTCACTGCCTCCAAAGACACTCTTAAGACATCAAAGCCCTTTTGCATGTGTCGCAAAGTGAATGCAGATGTCTGTCTCAGCCTTGCTCAGCAGAAGGAACATCACCTGGCCTTCCTCAGTGCAGTGCTTCGAAGATGCAGAAACACTTTAAAGGCAGCATCTTCCACAGCAGGGACATTAGTATACAGCTGTTTCAATCAGCCCAGGTCCCCATGGATTCTTTTTCCTGCCTGTAGAGTGTTTATCCTTGGAGGAAAGGTACAGTTGTTTAACTGCTATTTTCTCATTTTCCCTTGGCTTGTGCCTTCTCTTTCAACAAGTCCTGCAGGTCTCCCTCAGGAGAATGCCACGCACATTTGTGCTGAGGGAAGGAGTGAGGAAGACACCGAGAAATGGGTGGTAAATAAAGAAAGCCTAAAACCCAAGATGCACTAAGTATCTAGAGCACTGAGTATCTAGAACACAGCAGATACTTCACACATGTCATCTCAGTAAGACCTTGATAGCAGAGTGAAAGGGAGATATTATAATACCGATTTTGTAGAAAAGGAATTGGAGTCTTGGGGACAGGAAATAGCTTTCCCAAAGTCAACAAAGAATGAGAAAGGAAACCAATATCAGACCTCGGTCTCTTAGAATTCAAATATTAGGCATTTTCTCCTCCACTTTGCCATCTCTTTTAAAACAAAGAAAGGAAGTGAAAAAGGATTACTTTTTGCCACTCCCCTCAAGTGACACACTGGATTTCTCCAAATGGAATGCAAGGCAGTCAGATTGCATGGCCACTTCTTAGTTTGTTTTTAATTCCATGTAACCATAAAGATTGCAGCTTGTGCCCATATCATACATTGTTGGTCTATGCCAATCCCCACAGTCCTAAGGAAGCAAGTGACTCACAGGCTTTGAGAAGTCCCTGATGGAGTCTGTCAGTCAGGGTTCATTACCAAGAGCTCCTGCCCCAGACCAGGTAGGACTCCTCATCTGCAACAGATCGGCAACCTTGTGGTTTCAGCTTCCACACACAGTGTTATTTGTGTGGCTCTATGAGACTCTTGTCAGTAATGAAGTGGCCAGGTATGAGATACTGTAAAGGGATCCACATAGTTGCCAGTCGTGCCAGTTGTATTGGAATGTTTTGAGTAGTTGGAGTTTATGAGTCTTGATCTCAGAGAGCGTAGTTATTTTCATTGACATGATCCATAGATATTTCACCCTGGTTTTAAGGGCAGTACCAGAGCATTTCTCTCTCTTTGAGTTGTGTATATTTGGGGAATGCTAAGTGAATATTTATTTGATGGTTACCTGTACAAAACTGGATGTTTCTCCTCTGCTTTGATTCACCCATTCATTCATATAATAAATATTTATTGAGCAACTACTGTAATCCATGAATTACACTAGGAATATGAAAAACAAAAATGGATACAATAAAGAAAGCACAATCTGTGCTTCCAGTAACTGAGAGTTCAGACAGGTAGATAGGCGTATAAACAAATACGAGTGGTAAAATTTTCTGTGTATCATCACAGAAGTGTATTTAAGACTTAAAGGATAATGTGTTTGATGGGATTTGGGAGAAGGAGAGGTATATTCAGAAAAACACTTTATGGAGGAGACCCATCTTGCCAGATGAAAGAATAAAGGCTGTTGTACTATATCAACATGAAATTAAATTATAGTTCTGCTGACATTAAGCTATGTGATCATGACCTTGATTTCACCTTTTTGAGTCTCATTGGTGAAATGAGGATAAAACCAACTATGCCCCCCTCCAGAGAGTTGTGAATATTGAATGAGATTCCCGTTAGACAATCAAAGAGAAATTTTTATAGTTGGTTATCATTTAGTACCTTTTGGGAAGAGAGTCCCTCTCAGTTAGATGGTTGTTTGTCCCCAGTCACACTGTCTGAACGTTGGTATGTGAATGTTTCTTACTACCCATCTAAGATAAGCCAAGAGTAGAGAACCTGGCCCTAAGAGATCAGAAATGTGAGCGAACAAAGGAAACACCCGGGCACATGTGGTTGGTGGCAATGCCCACTGTCGCCTTGGGAAACGAAGATGTAGTTTATAACATAGAAGAAGGCCTTAGTCTTTGCCTCATGTTGCCCTTCTGGAACAATGACAGTGTCTGATATTCATATATGTATATGGAGGCCTGATAGAAATCAAATAGATGTGACTTATTCTGCAATCTTTATTTTAGACCAGTCAATTTTCTGTTATATGTGGGGATCTGAGGCGGCTTAATAAGATATATCAACTAGTCTAGGAAATGTAGCAGTGATTATTATTACTGCACCAGTTCTATATTGCAATCAACAAAAATGATGACTTAGAAAGAAATTAGTTTATTGGAAATATATTGAGAAACCTAGAAAATCATGCTGGATGCTAATCTTTCAAGAACTATTCTGATGAGGAAAAACAAAGAAAGAAACTTCTAGTGCCATAAATGAACGTTAGATGCCACTGTCCTCTTTGAACCTGCCATTTAACTTGAATGTACTGCAAGTGTCTCCAGTAGCAATGCCTCTTTCTTTCTATGAATTCAAAATATAGTCATTTATTTGCAGCATTATGTACAATAGACAAAATATGGAAGCAATGTAGCTACCCCTTGATAGATGAATGGACAAAGATGTGGTACATATATATGGTAGAATACTACTCAGCCATAAAAAAGAATGAAATCTTGCCATTTGTGACAGCATGGAGAGATATATAAGGTATTAAGTGAAATGTCAGTCTGAGAAAGATAAATACAATATGAGTTTAACTTATGTGTGTAATCTGAAGAATAAAATAAATAAATTGGAAACAAACTCATAAATACAAATAACATTTTGATGGTTGTCATATGGGAGAGGGGTTGGGATGAGTGAAAAAGGGGAATGGGTGAATATGTACAAATTTCAAATTATAAAAACAGTCATGATGCCCAGCAGATGTGGCTCAGTGGCTGAGAATCAATTAATAAACCAGGAGGTCATGATTTTATTCCCAATCAGGGCACATGCCAGGGTGGTAGGCTCAATCCCCAGTGTGGGGCATGTAAGAGGCAGCCAATCAGAGATTCTCACTCATCACTGATGTTTTTATCTCTCTTTTCCTCTCCCTTCCTCTCTGAAATCAATAAGATTTATTTTTAAAAACTGCCATGAGGATGTAAACTATAGCACAGGGAATGTAGTTCATAATATTGTAATAACTATGTATGATGTGAGATGGGTATTACACTTATTGAGGTGATCACGTACTTCATTATATATATAAACAACTAATCACTATGTTGTACACCAAAGTAATATACTATTATATGTCAACTGCAATTGAAAATTTTATATGTAAACCTTTGCTACTGCAATCACTGTTATGGATGAAAGGACTTCTCCATCCCTTCCTTCCTTTCTGTATCACCAGGTCTTTATATCCTCTGGTTGGTAGAGCCACGCACTAGATATAAGAGAAATTGGGTAATTTGGCCTTCTATTGTGAGAAAGTGAAATTTATAAAGAATCTATTAATCTATAAAGAATGTGTAAATGATGTCATAGGACCACAAATAGGACAAATATCCACAATAATAATTCCTATTGTCACTATTGTTATTGCTACCATAGTGATTCAATAAGCATTATTGATGTGCTAATAAGTGTAAGGCTTTTTTCTTTTGAAGAACAATTAGGAATAAAGGATAGGACTCTTGCCTTCAACTTTCACTTGGAAATAATAAGGCATATACCTCAAATATACAAAATCTGATTCTGGTAAAAATAAGTTTGATGCAAGTATAAGTATTAGAAAGGGCTTTCTTTTGCCATTTTGGTAAAAGGAAATCTCAGCAGACATGTAAGAGTTGGTTAAGACCCTTTCCCTTATCCAAGAAGTTCGAGCAGTGTTCCTCAAACTGCAGTGTACAAGGTCACTTTGAGGACTTATAAGTACAGATGGCTAAGCCCCAATCCCAGGAGAGGTGGTGAGGAAGATCAAGTATTAGCATTTGTAGAAATCATCCTATGAGAACTACATTTTGGAAACTACTGAGTTAAAGAAGCCATCAGCACTAGAGGCAGGGAAGAAATAATAAGCTAGTGTGAGATTCAATGGAAAAGGAGACAGCCACATGTAGAAAATAATTTATTAAAAAATAAACTCAGAAAGAAGGTTGGAAAAGTAAATTTAGGCTAAGCATTCAGGGGTGGATTCCACCAGAAAGTCTTGCTGAGGATGCCCAGAGTTAATGCTATGAGCAAAAGAAAATGCTAAAAAGACTCAGGGTAGATTCGTACAAAAAACTTGTAGTTGAGAAACTATCCATCCTGGATATTTTTCTAAGTGCTGGGAATAACAGAAATAAATTCACTGTTTTTTTTCAATACAATACATCATTCCGTTATTTTCAAGAGAAGGGAAGACCAATCCAGTGTGGCCTTGTGTGGTGACATTCTAAAGGGGAATGAAGGGCCGAAATAAATGACATCTGAGATAAAAATCTATAAGATGTCCAAATAGAGACCACTGTCCTTATTACTAGCTTGCCGTGTGAGATTGGGCACGCTGTATAACCTCTGTGGTTTTCTATTTCATTGGCTGAAAACAAATGATCTCTAAGGATATATCTGTGATGGTGCATAAGTCTGTGATTAGGTAGAAGGCTGAAGAGGAGAGACAATTCACAGGTGAATTCACCATTGTAAGACCGGAGAACTGGAGGAATCATGAATCTAATGACAAAAAATAACGTCAACATTTTTCATCTCAACTGGAAAATACAATGACCTTGCCTCAAAGTGGAACAACAACAACAAAAGAAATGGTGCATCAGATCACCTTTGTTTAAAGAGTTTTGCATTCAATTTCGGAGGTTAAGAATAGATAATGTATTGGGAGGCAACAGATACGCATATAGATGAATCCTAATTTAATGCAAACATGTTAGTTTATTTATGTTATTAATATGATACCCTGGAGGATATAAACCAATTAAAAACCCATTTCAATTATTAATTGGGTCCCCTAATTGAAGGGACATAATAAATTAATTAAAATGTCCTCAGCTCAATTCACTAAGGAAAATACCTAAGTCAGGGAATGAATTGGATGAACAGATCCAAATTAACTCTTAAACTGGGTTGTACTCGAGTCCACATAGAGAAAGTAGCCAAATCCCCAGCAGGAGATGTTTGAATGAGAAGACCAGGAAAAGAAAGATGCAGAGATGGGTTTCCCACTTC
This sequence comes from Lasiurus borealis, assembly GCA_004026805.1. Classification (NCBI taxonomy): domain Eukaryota; kingdom Metazoa; phylum Chordata; class Mammalia; order Chiroptera; family Vespertilionidae; genus Lasiurus; species Lasiurus borealis. The sequence goes on along the minus strand of PVJN01022806.1, from coordinate 2,743 downwards.
ACATGGCTGTGCAGTCATGGACATGCCCATTAAACACTGCAAGCCTCAGTTTGCTTAAATATAATTTTAACTCATCAATGGAATCATTTAGATCCTTCCTCTTTCGCTCTGGCCACTATGACTCACAATGAATACATGAGCCAAACATGTCAGTCCTCTACTCGCAGTGATAATGTCATTAACTGAGCCCAGTCTAATCTGTGCCCACAGTGCAATGATATGAAGATGAGAAGATACAGGTCTTTCTCTAAGCAGCTCACTGTCTCAGGATGTCAGAAGTGGGTACCAAGTCTGTACAGAAAAGGGGTGATTGACAACAATATGTGCTAAATGAACCTGAAATCACAGCTCTGCAGATACCCATTAGGTCTGTTTCCTCAATTGAAAATGGAAATATTGATATCTCGGATGGTGAGTATGTTTATTAAATGAGATAAATGTAAAGATTAGACTCTAGCACAACACATGGTAGGTGGTAGGTAGTCAATATAAGTGTCTATTGACTTTCCCACATCCTTTCTTTATAAATAAAGATATGGTGGCACTCAGTCCATGGAGGTGTTTGGAGAATATCATATTGCTGAAGAAAGGTGTTATTTTCTGTTGCTTTGTACTGAAATATTAGCCAGTGGTTAAGAGAGTATAACACAAGTGGTTTTAATGGTCAATGCTTAACAGATTAAAATAAGAAGCTCTTGTATAAGAGAAAACTAATTATTTTCTAAAGTCATGGTTTCAGCTTGGACCCCCACTCTCAGTGAGGGCTCCACTTGCTTGAGAGTACTTGATATTTTCAGATGTTGCAATGTTTCAAAAGCAATTATTTTAATGAATGGCTATCTGATTTCTAATGAGGTTGAGAATATGTTCATATGATTGTGAGTCCATTTGTGCTTTTTCTATTCTAAAATGTTTGTTCACGTGTTTTGCTCACTTTTATAGTGGAATATTTATATTTTTCTTACCAATTTAAGATTGTTTACAATTTTTATGTACTAAACCTTTTCTGATTTTTCTGTATTGCAAATGTTGTTTCAAGTTTTCTCTTTATAATCTCTGTATGATGTCTTCTGAGAAACAAATTTTAGTTTTAATTTATCCTTATATTATTATTTAATAACTAGAGGCCCAGTGCATGAAATTCATGCACCAGGGTGGGGATGTAACTCAGCCCAACATGCACTTGCTTCAATCTAGAACATCCCTCTCACAATCCAGGAATACTGGCTCCCAACTGCTCTCCTCTGCTGGCCTGGGTCCCCCCACAACTGCCCTTCCCTGCAGGCTCAGTCGCCCCCAACTTTTCTCCTCTGCCAGCCTGGTGCCCTCCCCGGTTGGCCTGATTGCCTGCAATTTCCCTCCCCTGCCATCTTGTGATAGACATCTTGTGTCCACATGGGGGTAGCCATCTTTGACTACATGGGAGTGGCCATCTTGTATGTTGGAGTGATGGTCAATTTGCATATTACCTATTTATAAGATTATTGCATTATTTACCATATGAACAACTTATGTTATTTTATATTTTAATTTGTTCTGATCTATTGTTAATTTACTTCCTCCATTATTTTTTAATGGAATATTTTTCCCAAGATTTGTTTTTCTCTTTAAAGTTATACACTTTGTATACTCTTTGATGTTTAGCCCTTGACATTTTTAACAATACAAATAATTTAAAATAATTCAATGTGTCAGCTCTAATGACTGCTTTCTAACTGATATGCTTTGGCTGAGGTTTTCATATTATTTAGATTTATTTTTGATACTGCATTCATTAATGTTATTGTAATTCTCTTTAACAACCAGTGTTTAATGTACTAAACTATGTTCTCTTATTTATTTTTTATGATCCTCTTGAATATTTTCATTTGTTTCTAAAACTTGTTTTGTTTTGTTTTTCCCCAATGTATGCCTTTTTATTCTTAAGCATAAATCCATTCTATAAGTTTTTGGTTATATTTCTGAAAGTATTTTTTTATTTTTGTGGGGGGAGGCAAAGTTATTATAAAGATAAAATTGTATAGAGACTCAAATGAGATTAGCTGTTATTTTTTTTACCTATTTCATAACTTTCTTGTCATCATTTCACTGTGCTCTGATTTCCCAGGCAGACATTAAGAAATCAGATGACTGTCTAACTATCTGTTCCCTGATGGTGTTCTGTTTCTCTTCTCTGTATGCTTTAAAGATCTTTGTTTTGTCTTTGATGTATTATAGCCTGGAAAAATATATCTATGGATGGATTTATTTGTATTTATCTAGAAATGAAATGGCTGATTTTCATCAATTCAAGAAAAAATTTAGATACTTTATTATTAAGAGCTTTGACCCATATCCTCCATATTCTGCTTCTGATATTCTAAACATAGGTAATTATTTTAAATGTGTGTAAAAAGATATATATGCTGTTTTATGTTATTTATTTGGTGTTTTTCAAGTTCTCTGATAATTCTTTAACAGTTTCCCAGCTATGTATAGTAAAGTAATTTGGTCTAAGTCATACAGCTCTGTTTTATTTTGTCTTCATTCATGGTAATTTTTACCATGTGAAAATATTTTTATATATTTGAATTTGTCAATAATTTATTTTATGCTGTTAAGATGTTTTTCTCTTAAGATATAACCTACACTTGAGATTTATATAATAAATATTCTTCTGTTTTTAGAAATTTAATTTATATACTTGAACTACCTAGATTTCAATTTGGAGGAAAGAAAAATATATTTTGAAAATACTTTTATT